>JANEHK010000033.1:4087856-4126969 GCA_025960845.1 Tachycineta bicolor | reverse complement strand
CGTTCTGCTCAGAGAATTCTCCTTGCTGAGGAGTGAGCATTGCCCTGCTCAGCTCAGAGTTCTCCTTGCTGAGGAGTGAGCATTGCCCTGCTCAGCTCAGAGAATTCTCCTTGCTGAGGAGTGAGCATTGCCCTGCTCAGCTCAGAGTTCTCCTTGCTGAGGAGTGAGCATTGCCCCGTTCTGCTCAGAGAATTCTCCTTGCTGAGGAGTGAGCATTGCCCTGCTCAGCTCAGAGAGTTCTCCTTGCACATGAGGCTGTTCAGGAGTGAGCATTGCCCTGCTCAGCTCAGAGAGTTCTTCCTCCTGCCCTGGCTCAGCCTGGGCTGGTTCCTCTGGAGGCTGGGCAGCACAGATGGGCACAGGCTGCAGCTGCCAGGGCCACTGCCCTCCCAGCTCGAGGGACACAGCCTGGCTCTCCAGCGTGGCAGGGACTCAGCTGTGACAGCTCAGCTCCCTGCCAGAGCACGGGTGTCACAGGAGACTGCCTTTGGCAGAGGCTGCTGCCAGGGAAAGGTGGCCAAGGAGTAACCAAGCATGGAAGCTGCTGCTCTGGGGATGTGGAGTGTGACACACGACACAGCTGAGCGCCAGGGTCTCGGTCCAGCAGCAAAACAACTCACTGCGAATTATCCTGAACTTGGTGATCACGTTCCTCGTAATTCATGCTTAAACTCTGTTTTCTACTCCCTTTTCTGCTTTCTCAGCTTCCTGCCTCATTCCATTCCAGTTTGTCTGTCCAGCTGTTGCCTGATTCTCTGATCTGTGATTTCTAGGTACAACTATTCTCTCTCACCAGCTTTTAGTTTTACTATCTTCAACATAACCAAGTCTCTTTCCATTATTTTCTCCCACTGACACCTCATTTCACATTACATAAAGCAGGGGAACCACGTCCCCTGCTCCTGCTGCCTTGGGCTGGAACAAGGTCTGTGTAGTCTGCCTGAACACTAGTATTTACCAATTTTATTCTCACCACTAGAGTCATAATTCAACAAAATTAAGCAATTTCTTTCTCTAATGAAGACAGGAGAGGGTACTTCTTGGCCATCGGAGGAACACTTTAGCTAAGTTTCTAGTGCCTACTTAAATATATAGGTCTTAGCCTGTCTCAATCTATATATCCAAGAAAGAGAAAACATATTTTCTGCTAAATCCATTCCCTAAAATAGCTGAATCATTCTCGTTGACACAGAAAAAAACACAGCCTTGGGCAGATACCTGACAATGCAATTTTCCTACTGAGCGACAAGTTTGAAAAAGGTAAGAAATGCTGATAGCAAGTTCCTGTGATGGGATGCATTGGACAGAGACACGTGTGAGCTCTGCTAATACTACCAAATTGTACCAACAGAATTATTCATTGCCGAGCAGAAGCTTTTTCGAATATCAGCAATTTACAAAGCATCCATCAGCCCTAAGACTACAGATTCAACATAACCTGAGCCCTAGGTCTGCACTGGTGCTTCTCTCCATGAAGGCAGCAATAAAACCACAAAACACTTCCATTCCCCAAGTGACTTACCTCATGATATTCTCCTCACAACATCTCTCATAATTATCAGCTCCTCATTTCTAAATACTGCCTAAGGGCAAGTACAAATGGAAAAAACAAAGAAAGAAATGGATGTGTCTTTGATGTTGTTGTCCCTCCGGTTCCCACTAATATTTTGGAGGAAAACATCTTTGAAAACTAAGCAGAGAGAAAGAGTGAGAGAGGCACACAGAGGGGAAAGCTCATATTCTAAAGGAGCCAGAAGGCACCAGATAAAAGCTGATAAAAAGTAGGTCAGCTAATGATTCACAGCATCCAGTGCTCACAGAACCCTGCTAGCAATGGCTGGGAAGATGCAAATGCAGAGGATAATGTCAAGTTCTCCAATACAGAGGAAATGGTTATGATGGAAACAATTGGTTCTGCCCACACCTGTATATGGAAACTTCAGGTGTTGAGGACAGAGCTCCACTGATGGCCAGATCTCATTGTCATGGCCAAGGAACATTCCAAAATCCAGGATCCTTTAGCAATTAGCCTGCTGGAAAAGCCTCAGCGGTTGCTGTGGCCATTACATACCGAGTTTGTCATCCTGTGACAGTTCATTAGCTGGGCTGAGTGTGCTGTGTCAGCTGAGGAAAGTGGCCAAGTCACCTCTCCTCCCTCACCTCAAAGAGAGGGATTGGTCTAGATGACCTTTAAAGGTCCCTTCCAACCAAAGACAATCTTTAATTCCATTATTCCTGTTATTATTAAAGCTTTTCCAGCCAGCATTATGGACTAAATTGGTCCGTGCAGTCCTTGGAGAAAGCAGAAAGTTCCTCATTTTGCCCAGGTCTAATAACTGCCTTTCAATAAGGATGTACTTGGCATTTAGATATAATTTTGTATATTTAAGTCTGAAGCATTAGGCCATTCTTACTCCTGTTCTTTCCTTTTTTTTTTTTTTTTTTAAATATAAGAACAGCTAGAGACAGCTTTCCACAGTGGCACTGGTTTTGAGCAGCTCTGTTGGTGCTGCTGCATCAAAGAGCCACACACTTCCATTGAGTGCTGGGGGAAAGCACGGTGCTGGACATCAGGCAGGTGTTCCTTCCAGCTGAACACTTCAGTATGAGGCAACCCCTGAAATCAGCACAGTGCTGGCCCAAAACTGCCTGGCTTCATCTCCCTGGCCCCTCATGCAGTCCATCCTTTTCATCCTTTACAGTGTGAGTTCCTTCAGCTGCTTGGAGACGTATGGTTTCAGCTGCTATTCACATTTTCACAGTCAGTCACTTTTCATTCTGGCAACCTTGCCAAAAGCAGATTCTGTCAGGTGAAGTCATTTCCATCACATTAGAGAGATTATCTTAGCTGATGTGAGCTGTACACAAGAGGCTCAAACAAGCACAGGTAGGCTTGTCTGACAAATGTAGGCTTAAATTCTCTCCTTCAGCTGGGCGCAGGAGCAAGAGACTGCCAGCTACTCACAGAACACTCAATGAGGCAACCAATTAAAGCAAACACAGCTTGGGGCAGAATAAAGACACTGAAAGGTTAATTTTTTTTTTTTTTTTTTTTTTTAAGGGGTTATAAAAAGGTGTTATAAAACTGATTTGATTTCAGTGGCAATGATGTCACAGCAGACACAGCCTCTCTCATTTGAAAATACAAATATTCTCCAGAACACCTCTGAAGTCAATGTCACTAAACAGCAAGAAAGCAAAGCTAAAAACTCACCATTGACTCCATTTATTCTCTTCCAGTCTCTTCACAGTCATCAAAATACCAAAGAATAGAAGAATACAATATTTGACTTTAGTGTCACTCCACCTTTCAGCTAAAACCAAAGGAATCAGGACATTTATTTTGAAAGCACCATTCCTAGAGCGTGCCAGCATGTTCTGTCTATTGATCTCATTTGAAAACATAAAGTGTCCTTAAGTATCCTGACATCAGTAATAAAAATCCACCATGTGGGCAATAATATCTGAAACCACGTAAAGACACCTCCAGTTCAGTCTTGATTTTACAGGAATTTCAACCTAATATCCAGTTACAATTAAATCTTGCTCATTTTATGACCCTGGCTGTCAAAACAGGCTAAATTTGCCATTTCATAAGGTTCCGAAAGTAATCCAGGTGGGACTCAGCAGTCAAATTGGTTTTGCATGTAATTTTATGTTCATGCAATCTCCAAACTCATCAGAACTCAGCGTCCTTGAAATTCATTGTGCTGAAATGAAAGTTAGGGTGAATTCAGAAGCATCTTAGAGTTTTGCACAGCTCTCTTCTTTGAATATATTTTTTTACAGACCCAGCTAAACTGCAAGTTTTAATGTCACACACAAAATTCCTTTAGCCAAGATCACAAAAAGAAATCAGAAGAAAGAGCGGGTAATTTTTTGCTTCTCTTTGCTCTTCATCTGTGATTTTTTCAGCGTGGAAAGTGATACACAAGGAAGCCAGTCAAACATCCCCTCGTTCCTAGGCAGTGATAGAGGAGGCTTATGGGCTTAAGAACTGACTTTATCAAAACACACCTGCCAGTTTTCTGTGGGCAGCTGATTCCTAAGCTTCTTCTGTCATTTCCAGTATCACCATGTGGTGACCAGGTGGAAAAACTGGCTGGCCCCACAGGGAGACAGCCAAAGGCTGAAGCTTGGCATGTTCCTGTCTTGTTTTTTTGGGAAAAGGCCATTCCTGGCAGTGTCCAGCTGGCACAGGACACTCCATCAGCTGGACACTCCCCTGGGATCAGTGCTTTGCTCTGGACTGGAGTCTGATATTTCTTCTGTTCCTGCCATTGCAATCAGACCTCCCTACCCACGCACTGCCCGGGGCTGATGCCTGGAAATCAAGCTGTTCATACTAAATATTTCCATAGCTAAAGCATCCTTTTGCCCTGTTCTAGAGAGTCACCTGCCTGCCACCAGCCACAATCCCAAGGAAAAAAATCCCTGACCAGGTTTCCTGGAATGATAAAGGGAAAAGGCTCACTCTGCTTTTTTAACTTTCTCAAGATGAGGCAGGAGTGACAAGTAGGGCACTTTACTCTGGGAGTTTTGGTAACTAAATGTCTTGAAACAAAAAAGAAATTGAAACCCATGTTTGGAAAACCTTGTTGTGGCCCACTTTAAAACAACTCTTAAAATTCCTTCTTTAGCACACACAAAAAAACACACAAAAACAAAAACAAACACACAAAAAAAAAAAAAAAAAATTACTTTATTTCTTTAAATTTCATACTTTTCTTAAAAAATCACTTTCATACCCTAACATAGCTGCCACATAGTTACAACATTGCAAAATCCACCAGCACCCTAAGGGGGCAGCTATGCCACAGTCAACAAAACAATATTCTGTGGACGTACATTTTCATGGTTTCATGGCACTTCGGTTTTTATCTTCTATCTCATTTTCAGTTCTCCTCCTTATTTTCTGAATTCAGGGCAGCTGATGCAACTACTTAATTCTTCCCTCTGAATGTATTCCATAGGGATTGGTAGGGCAATAAGCAATTAGCTGTGCTACTTATGAGTGGTTATTTCTTATTTGGAAGAGGTTTTTACCCACAATTTATTCCAAGCCATTTGTCGTACACTTGCACTCATGATTATGGAATTGCAGTATGATAATGTGTTCCTGTTCTATAGACTAACAATATTTCCCAGCATTTGCTCCTGAATCATGCTTATGACCATCACTAAAAGGGAAATGGTATTTTAAAGGAGAAAACCTACTATTCTTTAATTGCTACAACTCTGATAATTATATAAAAGGTGCCTAAATGGAAAAAAAAAGTGCTTGGGGGGTAAATGTGCTGTCATATTTTCATCAGTTTTACTGCAGGAATGGGTTAACTCTCTGATTCACATCTTGTACCTACTGGAATCCAGGTCTCTGGCCACATTTGCATTTCTGTAAGATAGATCCAAACAAACAGGATGAACCAGCTTCAAATGGAAGGAGAAGCCGTTTTAAGCAGCTCTGAATCCCTTTGTTTTTCTTCCCTTACTGGCACGCCACCTTCTCAGACTTAATCTCTGGCTGCTGCACAGTTGTTTCCTCTGGCAGTGGTTGGAGCTGTTGGGAGTGAAGGCTCTGACCCTTCAAAGAATTACTCTGTGCTGCTGTAGGATAAGGCGTCCACAGAGTTGAACCTTTGCAGGGGTTTCCTGGCTTGGGGGGTGAGCCCTGATGGAAAACACTCAACCTGTCCAGCAGTGCTGGCTTTAGTGATTCACTCTCTTGGCTCAGAACAGCCTTTCCACAAGGCTGACCCACCCATGGGCCCTCTACATTCCTGCCGGTTTTATGTGTTCAGGTTTGCTTTTTCATAGTGGAACATAAAGGTATCCAGGAATGTGTATCCACGCACAAAGGACATTTTCTGTACAATGAGAATGAGTCCTTATGCTGGGCATTGATAATTGCATCAAAGCAGCACATGGGGACGTGACCTGGTGAGGACAGCAGTCAGTCCTGAAAGGAAGGTTCCTGAAAATATCTTTTTTTACTAAAAATTTGCTGTAGTTTTGTTTTTTCTCTCCCCCACCAATGTACCTCACCAAGTCTTAGTGATTACAATATATTCTCCCATTTTACTCTAAAGAATTTTTTCTAGCTTAACCTTATCTGGAACTATTCCTCCTTCCCCAGCTTTTATTCCTAATTTAATTTCCACACTTGGGTGATCTCCCTGTGCATTTGTATATTACCAAGAATTTCTCTGCTATTCTCATGTGAAATTAAGAATGAAAGGTTTTCAGTCCTTTTCAGATGCATACTGTGAGGTTTTGCCTTATAGCAAGCCCATCAATTAACTTTTTTTTTTTTTTTTTTTTTCCATTTAGATGCTGCTCCCTGCTCCTGGGCACTTCCCACACGAGCAGCTCAGAGATGAGAGCCCCTGGCAGTGCCCACCAGGCTGTGCAGCAAATCCTGACTCATGGCTGGGGTTCACCAGCTGCTCTGCTCCTCCCACACTTGTTCTTCCTCTGCTTTTATGGAGAATTTTTTTTTTTTTTAATTTTATTTTTTTTTTTTTTTAATATATTCCTCCTAAACTTGGGCAGGCACACAGGACATGGTTGAAATGACTACATGGTGGGAAAGGATGGGGAAAGGCAATCTGTGCATCTGGGACTCCCCTTGGACCCCCAAGTCCTCTCCAGTCCCTCACCCATTCCTTGGGATAACAAGTGCTGTTGACACGTTTCCCATCGCAATATAAAAGAGCGTTTATTGAATTTCTAAGGCTCCATCTCGTTCTTTTCCTCAGCAAAACTGCAAAGAGCCAGGCTGGATCTCATTTAAATCTAATCTTTCACAACAGCCTGAGTGATTACTTAATTGTTTGCACCTGTTATTTAAGAGTTCCTGTCTCATTCTGTTAATTAGGTATATTTAAAGCTCCATGAAGTTAGTGGGTTTTTTGGTTTTTTTTGGTTTTTTCCTGGGATTTAAAGCATTTGTCCAATAAACAGTTCACATAATTTTGCTCCCTGTTTCCAAATGTGGTGAAAAAATGTTTGATTTTACCATCTTGTCAGACTTACGTGCTCTTAACATTTCGTGGTGGGCATGAAAACCCTTGGTTTTACTCAGGTGTTGCTGGAATCATTATTTTTCTCTGTTAACACAGATTTTTTAAAGGTTAATAATTATATGTATTGTGTTGCCCTTCAGATTTATATCAGACCCCGAGCTCCTAACAGATTAAATAGCAGTTGTTGACCTTTAGTTTGATGCACCAATTTGAAGACTTGAGAAATCCTGGTACAGCTTATTTTTGTTTGAGATGAGAGAGCCTCTGCTTCAGTGTGCAAACTCCATTTTGAGCTTACATCTTCACTGTCTTCTACCTTTCTACTGGTCCCTCATGCTAAACAATAAAATATCTCTCCATTTTTGTTATAGTTTATTTCAGGGCTGTCAAGAAAGAGCCGAGGGTAAAGCATATTTAAATTCTGATCTTTTAGAAGAGGGACTTAAACACAACTGGCTTGAGGGGAAATGTAACTACAGCGAGGCTGGTCTCTGAACCTCTCCATAAAATGTGGTTTACAATAGGCAGGTTTCTCAGCCTTTTTATGGCAGAAAACCAGAACAGTGGAGAGCAGAAATTTGACTGTAAAAGAAACCATATCAGAAAGGAGGCAAGGAAAAACCTCAGCTCTTATTAAAAGATGCTACAGGCAAAAATAGAAATAAACAGGGAAAAAAAAGAAAGAATAAAAAAGAAAAAAAAAGAGCAAAGTACTTTGGTTTTGTCTGACTTTTTCTAGCTAAAGCAAAGAGTAAATCAGCTTTTGAAACCCTTACAAAGCCAATACGCCTATGATTTCCCATGTTGCATCCCTAATGAAGAGCAGTACATAGAACAGATTGCTCAAACAATCAGAGCTTTAGCAAAAGCTTTATGATTCCTGATTTCATCAGTGCTCAGGAAAAGAGTTAAGCACATACATAAGCCCCATAGCACCTTTTAATTGGGCTCTAATTCAACTCCCTGATTAAGTGCTATTCTGAAGGAAGGATTCCATGGGAAGAACCAAGGTGCTGGAAACAACAGAGGCCTAAAAATTTGTATTCTGCCCATTAAGCACATTGAGCAAACCTTTCTTCTCGCAGTGAGCAGCATTTTTTATGTTTGTTAGGAAATATATCACATCTTAAATCCTTTTCATAATAAGCCCAAACAGAGATAGTGTCATGAGAGCTTACCTCTGCCCTTCTAATCCTCACAGAACATTCTCTGAACCCTGCATAAATGTAAATAATCCACAGGAGAGGGGTCAACGGGCAGCAGAAAACACATGACATTTTTATGGCACTCTACAAATAGCATCTTCTGGCAACGTGTAAGCGCAGAAATATTCAACACCTTTGCTCTCCTCAGGAGTGAACGGCACCTTTGAAATCTGTATGTTTTTTTCTCTGCTCTTTAGTCCCAAGAGAGGCTACGTGAGAGGAATTTGGGATGGGGTTATTAAGTAAGGAATTGGTGTAGTGCAATGGTTGAGGAGCCCTCGGCTCCTGTGGCATTTAATCTCTTTCTGGAGAATATTTAACGAATGCAGCAGATTGCTTTTCCTGCGAATGGAAAACAAAGATTTATTTCTTCCATGGAATGGGTAGGTAAGACTTTTCAAAGCTGAATAGCTTTGAAAATTTTTTTGTGGATTGGGCCTGCAAGCTCTGTAAGCTCTGTGCCTGCACAGACAGTGCACTGACTTTGAGATGCCATCACAAAAATTCATATTTAATAAACCTATATAATCATGGGTGGTAAAGGCATTTTTTAATGGTTTCCAAAACCCACTTTAAAGAATGCAAAACTACACATTTTCTTTAGTTGTTGCTCTTCTACCTTCTATTAATGCATGAAATTTCCTTGCTGTGTCTTAAAAGATGCAATAAAAAAACCAAAAAACAACCCGTAAACCCTTTAAGGGTTGTTCTTCACAACATAAAATGCAGAAATTGAGATACAAGACTGGTGTCCAAAACTCATGACTTTCCTCTTGTTCAGGACAAGAGGCAGCACTAACCAGTAATAAAAAGAAAGAAAATGTAAAGACCGAAGAAAATGGGAATATGACCCATTCCAGACAGCAAATGCTACACCTCTCAAATTTTAAAGCACTCTTAAAACAGTTTCCATGGGAACAGAAATTTGGCATAGTTATGAGAACTGTTGGGAGGCAGCTTCTACCAGGCCAGATGGGTAATACGTGGCAAGGGAATTCTGAGAAGGGAAGCAGGCTGTGCAATCCTTAAACCTCGGTAATGGGTCCAAACGGGCCTGATCACAGGGCACACCTCCAAAAAGTGTCATCACCACCCCTAATGGTGACAAAAGCAGGTGGAATCACTCTGGATTAGGAGGAATAGGAGAGGCCTCGTGCACCTTTCAGCAGTGATGTTTTGTGTATAGGGAAAAAACAAAACAAAAACAAAGGGAGTGGCTGTGGCCAGCAAATGTGGCAATTTATGCTTAGTTAAATGTTTAAGGGGGAGAAAATATTTGAAATGTTTGGCTCCAAAACACATGCAGCTAGTAATCCCAAAGACGATCCTGGATGGCTCCAGCCTGAAAAAGTGAATTTTCCATTAAGATTTTTTAGGGTAGTACACAGGTTGTGATCCCGCAGTACAAATCAAAAACCTATTCCCTAAAACCTCCGGCACTGGATAGCCAAAACCAAAGCATATTCTGTCAATTATCAGCTTATTAATTTCCTTTCTCCACCTCGATTACCTCTCAGCTTCTACAGTCTTTGAGCACCTTGTGATGGCTAACACTCACACAAAGACCTTGTCTGGCATCACTTCCAGCCCACACCAGAGTTCTCACCATTAGTGCTTCAACCTCCTGCATGTTAAAGCTGGAGCCCTTTCTCCAGCAGCAGTGGAAATACAATTTAAATTCTAGTAACAACAGAAAACACTGCGACTGTGCTAGAGGAAGATGTCTTCATGATTCCAACAGCAATCAGCTCTGGAAGTGATGTGAAGATTCATTACATGCTTGGTTTTATAAGGCCCAGAGACTTGGGGTTCCCAAGCCTGGTGGGAAAAGCCATCCTGGTTCTCTGATGCTCAGCCACACTCGCTTTTGTGGATGGGAGGTAAGACACAGCTAACCTCAATATTTGCTTCAGGTCTGTTCCACTTTTACATAACAGATGTAAAATCAGGCAATGGTGTTCTATCAGATAATAATAAAAACTTACTGCAAAAAAAAATCTGTGTTTTACCTGATGCTATATTTAACACTGGAAGGTTGCTGTGATAATGGTAATAATGAAAATATTACAAGTTCAAGCAGTGTAAAAAATTTGCTCTAAGTCTCTTTTGTCAGAACCAACACAAAAATCCTCCACAGCATCAGACATTTAAACGAGGTTCTAACACATCACATACCTATATAACATTATGTGGCTGCTGGACAAGCATTATACCTCAACCAGAACAATAAGAATTACAAGAATAAGGATGGTACTGCATCAAATATTATCTTTGATCTAAATAGAATCAGAAAATTTCATTAAGCCCTTGTGCTTTCTTCATCCTGGTAGCATCTGGGGGATCACCCTCACTTGCCGCAAGAGGCTTTTGCCCTCATATCTGACTACCAGGATTATAAAAGTTCCCTTTTAAGTTCTAAAATCTTGTGTCCATCATCAACATTTCATAACGAAAATTCAGTTCAAACCTTAGCCATAATGAGGGCACTATATCCCCATAACGTTGTCATTTATTCTGACTGACATTTCATTTAGGATTCAAACTAGCTGCTGCTTGTCATGTCAGATAATTGCATTTTTCTTCAGCCACCTGAGCACAATTATCTCAGGGAAAAAAAAAAATCCAAAACAATGTGGAAGTCCAAAAGCCATCAACATTCAATGTGTCCCAGAAAAACAGCGCAGGGCATGCAAACACAGGTCGTGTTATATCACAAATTCCTTTATTTATTATGCATAAAGCAGTCTGGACTCTCGTCAGGTTAGATAGAATAAGACCTTGGTGAATCAAATCTACTTGGGGCATGTCAGAATCAGGAAGGCAATTTTATATGCGGCTTCTTTTGTTTATGATCCAGGATGAAAAACATTTAAGAAAGAGAAAAAAGAGGTGTGGATCAATATGGACCTTCATAATCTATCTGATAGTCTAATCCAAATTATTCCCAGATGAGGAATAATTTAATTTCTGAGGACTGGATGCTTGGCTAATAATATTTCTACCACTCAAAAAAAAAAAAAAAAAAAAAAAAAAAAAAGGGGGCAGCTATCCTTAACCCTAAATCAAAAGATCTTTTCAGCCACCTGGAAAAACTTTCCTTTTCTTTATGTTTTATGACAGTTTAGGCTGGATGCTTTGCTTTATTAACTTGATAAATAACTACTAAAAATTTGGCATTTTTTCAAGTACAAGGAAATAATACAGGCCAGACCCATGAAGCAGGACCATTGTCTGTAATCAGGTGGTGCAATACCTCACATTTTAGGACAATTCCTGCTAAAATCAAATCCAAATCCATTGTCTGGATCTGGAAACTGTGAATTTTTCAACCAAATTTAAACCAAAGTTGTAAAGACAAATCTTCTCTCCAAAACATCACAGCATACCTTGGGCTGCATGCAGGCATTGCTCAGGAACCTGAGTCCAAAATCCTCTCTTCACGATAATCGTCGTCCAAAAACTGCTCTTTGCTTGTTTTGTTTAAGGAGCAGAAGGATCAGCTATCAGTAATAATGTTGAGATTATTATTACTGTGATCTCAACAACAGTTTGAGATTGTTTCTCTCAAGCAGGGCTGGAATCTCTGTGCCTGTTCTTATCTTCCATGATGCATCTTTCTGGATAGCACACCCGGTCAGGAGGTGGGAATTGAGGCCTCTTTTGCTCCTCAGCTTGAAGGAAACTACCTCTCCCTCTCTGCAGTGCCCAAAGAGTGCCCCAATCATCCCATCTGTCCATGGATGCAACAAGACAGCTCTGTTTGAGCAGCACCATCTGCTGAGAGCAAACGCAGTCCCATGCGTGGTTTGTTCCTCCAGCCACGACCTCCTCTTGTCTGGCTTCACCTCCAGAGCTCCCACGGCTCTAAAGTCCTAAAAAGCAGGGGAGGAAGAGAAATGAACCACAAGATCATCCACCCTTTCTTTGGGAAAAAAAAAAGAAAGGATAATAGGAGATCCTACGTACGTGTGGGGTACAAGCCATGAGTTTGTTACGAATTTGGGGTTCACCAAGGATATGTGGTCCTTTGGCTGCTCCACAAAATTCCTGCTGAGATCTTAAATGAGAGCTGGAAGGCAAATGCAGAGCAAATCTCCGAAATAACATTGCCCCGTTGGTTATGTCAGGTGAAACGAAATGTCTGGCATCAATCTGGGATGGAGATCAGGCTCCTGCCTCTCACAGGCAGCTTTAAAATCTTTCCCCGACATGATCTATAGCACCAGCTCAGAAACCCAAACTGGAGGTATAATTAGCTTTGGGTGACACGTGCTCCATTACAAACACTTTCAGAAAAAGAAAACGTGGTACGACCTTTCAAGGTAACACAAAGGAAATGTTTTGCTATCACTTTTTAAAGAATGCTGTAAAAAATATGATCTCAGCTGGCTTAAATTGGAAGATGCAAAGGCAAGGCAGTTGTGCTGATTGACAGCACCTGAGCACCCTGTCTTGGATATTGAAATTTAGTGGTAGTGGTTAGAAAGATAAAAAGAAAGGAAAAAAAATCCAATAAAATATGTATTTTCAAAACATGATGAATTGATATTAGAATATCATTTATTTTGTGCATGTCCTACACGTTGTGGCTATAAACCAGGTTACGGGCATGCATTGTACAGAGGTAGATGTGTGGAAAAACCTAAAGGCATGTTTGGGAAGGAGTTGAGGGTTTCTTTTTAAGCTATCATTAGGTTTATGAAGAATCCACATTCAATTTTCTTGCATCTTTTTTTTTCCAGTGGAATCATTTATAAACGTCACCAGGTTAGCAGACCACATTAGTTTGGCTTGTTGATAATGAAACTACAGCATGCTAGGAAATAGCCAATGACAGATCAGCTCTCAGGGCTGGTGATTACAGCACTAACAACAAAAAAACCTCCCTCCATATCAATTAAAGATACTGAAATACTCTCTACATCATGTGTTACTGAATGCAATATCCTGTGCTGTTCACAGCCTTCAGACACCACCACCCAGGCAGGAATTACAAGTTTTCAGACAATCACTGCAGAAAACTCTGTAGAGTCCCTGATGCTTTTTTGGGTAAACTGGCAGCTATAGACCTGTGAAAAAAAACCTGACAACATTCCTAGTTGAATTCTCAGTTCTTCTGTTAACCTCCCTACCTCCTTGTTTGACAAAATTCGGCCCCTTGGGTGAGATCCCAGCACAGATGCTTGGGACTGCAGGGAGCTTCTTGTTTGTGTGCTGCTGGGAGCTGCTCAGATTCTGCTTAAGGTGGAGAGGACAGAGGGGGCAGAAAGGAAGAATGAGAGAAAGGAAGGAAGAAAAGAGCAAACACACATGAGGTAAAAGCTCCGTGTTTTCTTAGGTCGAAATAATTTAAATTGATTACACCTCAGGTAGAGATGCCTGTAAAATTCACGATTCCAAAGAAACATGGCTAAAGTAGTTTGAAGTAAATCCATCCGGGGAATTAGCAATTAACCACTTTCCAGTCTATAAAGTCAACTTAATATGGGCTACAATAAGCAAATACTCTGGAAAACTAAACCTAGGTAGGAAAGGGCTCATCTTCAGGCCTATGTATTTATATTTGATGATAAATTTCAGTAATGTTCTTTCTTTAGTTGAAGCCTCCGGTGGCCTGCAAGATTTCTACAATATATTTCTGCCATAACAACAGTGCTTGGGATTTAATTTGCATTTATTAATAATTTATTTTTCCCAAACCGTACCTGTAAATTTCAAGCTGGAGAGAGGAACGAAGGCGCAGAATGGTTCATTAATGAAAGAAAAAACCCTGCTTTCTTCTGTGAGCACAAAAAAGGCTGCACTGCTCCTGCTGCCCAGCCTGGCAAGTGTGACAGCATGCTGTGAGCTGTACCCTGGAGAATGATGAATACTGTCCTGATAAATATTTCCAGGCACAGGCTTCCTAAAAAACAAGGAATAGGAACGCTGTAAGAAAGGTTTAGTTGTTGTTGGCTTTAATATTTTTAATATGGCAGTTTTCCAAGCAGGTTGCATTATCTTAGCAGGGTCACTAAAGGACCTGATATCAACAGTCACTCTCATATTTTGGCTAAAAAGCACCAGATTCAACTGCACTCACAGAAAAACAGACCCAGGAAGCCAATCAAAGAGGAAAGTGCAGCGTGTGATGCTACAGCTCCTGTGAGAGTGCCCCTCCCTCCCTTCGTACCCAGCAGCTTTGATGGAATCTGCTGCTCCCATTGGAACATTTTAACAGGAGACTTCAACTTTTGGAAACTGCTTCATTGAATGAAGTGGGATTGAAATTCCAGAAATTCCAGTTCATCAAGAAATCCCTGCAGTTTTGCAGCATTTTATTCCTTTTGCAGCGTATGGCATCTAGAATAAGTGTAGGACTTTGTTTATGGAGCCATGATCCATCCTTATACCCCCACATTACCAATTTTTCTCCTGTCAAATAAAACCACTGGATATTAAATTAAAAGTTCCATACCTGCTTCCTAAAAGCTGTAGGACAGATACACCTGTCTACATACTCTTCTAATAATATTGCAAATATATTCTATTTTTCTTGAAACAACATTCACTAGGATCAAGGAATCTTATTAACTACTGAAGTGGAAATATAAAACTGACATAGATAAATTATTTCTTCTAATTAATTAACATTAACCCACTGCTAGAGCATTCCACATCAATATTAAGCAATTATTTTATTTCTGAATCATGTTTCCAATTGAAAAAAAAATAAATCTTAAAAATTGTGGTTTGTGTTGGTTTGATTTTTTTAAGAACTGGATAGATTTAGAGGAAAGATTTAGATTTAGAGGAAAGGAGCCAATGTCCCATGTCCCACATTCCCTTCCCTTGGAAACAAAAGGTATTTAAAGAGTTTTACAATTGAATATATTTTTTTCATGTCACATGAGACCCTTGAAAGGGAGGGGAAGAAAGCCATATAATTTTGCTCCTTCATTTTTCACATAATGCAGTTAGATTCTTATTTTTGTTTAAATGCTGCATGTACCGAGGAGGTATTTTATACCAAGAGAACAAGGGGGGGGAAAAAAGAAAAAAACAAAACTTACCTTTTCAAAGATTAAATCAATTTTACTGATGTAAATATTTCTGCCATATATGATAATGGGGCATAAACAAAATAAAGAGGACAGGCACACAAAAACCAGTGAAGCAGAACATATATCTACCCTGAGATATATCTGCTATAATATCTGGTATTGGAAGAATACAGCTCCAGACCAGCAGTGAAATTGATTGAGTGATGTTATCTGAAACCAGGATTAGCAAAAGGGGAAAGAAAATGAGGAAATATGGGGGAATGACCCACGGTATCTATCTTGTGGGTCGCCAACCCCATCAATCATCTCTGCTATGATTACACATTGCCGGAGAGAAATTGGGCTGAAATGTTAATGATCTCATGATTTACATTCTGCCAGGATCCTTTCACTTTCCTGTGCAGCCTCAGAAATAGCTGACAAGCTCCAGAGTTCAGAAAAGAGCAGGATGAGGGGAAATCACAATCATATTTCATAACTCAGGTCGTTACTGTTTGTTCCTGTGGCAGAAGCAAAAGAGGCTTCCTCTGCTGAGTGCACCATAATAACTGCTAAAATGTTTCAAGGACTTCAAATGTCTTGGGGTCATCATCTCTGTTCCTTCCAGAACATAAAAAAATATCACAGAAGTAGTCAAGTTTTTTGGGGGGCTGTTTGTTTGGTTTTGCTTGGGTTTTTTAAGGGGGAAAAAAAAAAAAATGTCCTGTAAGGAAAATTTTAAATATAGGCAATCAAATTAATTTCAGGTTGCAAAACTGAATAATGTTATTTTCCATTCTAGTTAAAAGAGATATTCAATTATTTCTAATTACCAGTTAACTCTGACTCCAAGAACTGTTGAACTTCCACCAGAACTTCAAATCTACCAAAAAAACCTCTATTAGGACAATTTTTCTCTGGGAGCAGACAATCCTTCACACTGAATTTTTTTTTTGCAACCTGTGTCGACTGCCAAAATTTCATTTTAATTTTGAAAAAAAGAAATTCAAACAAAACCACAAAAAAACCAAACCAAACCAAAAGAAAAAAAACCACCCCACCCCAAAACATTTAAAATATCAGAATGTTTCTTTTTTTCTTGCTGTAAGGAGTAAACTATTTATTATCATAGCAATATCTTGGGATATGTTCCACGTCCCAACATCCCCATTTATGAGACAATGGTTGTGCTGCAGAACAATAAGGGAAATTCACTCAGCATGCTAATTAGAGGAACAGTTGCTTTGTGCAGTGTATTTTACACCTGGAATATTTTTTGTCCTGAATATTTGAAAAAGGAACCCCCAGCAGTTTTGTTTTTTTTTTCTCTCCCCAAAGTGTCACCTTGGGATACAGAGGAGCACCTTGGGAAGGTGAGCACAGCAATGACAAAGTGAGAAAGATGGATTGGAGAGACAGGACAAAGGAAAAAGGGGATGAGGAGCTGTCACCGAGACACACACAGCAGTCACACCCAGACAAGAGATTTTCACAAGGCAGAGCTCCTTCTGATCCAGCTCACAGCTGAGAGAGCCGAGAGAAGAGACCCCTTTGTTTATTCTTTACTTTTTATACATTTGTGGGTCTGGCAGAAGATTGGCTTTTTGGGGTTTCCACCCCTCATCCTCAGTGGCCAGACCCACTGTCAGTTACAATTGTTTTCAGGTTAGAAATGTGCAAACAAAGGACAGAGAATGAAAAACAAAGGATTTGTTTATGTTACATCTGTGGGAAAAGGTAGAAAACTGCTCCAATATTCTACAGTAACTAAAAGAACTGACTCCATTTATGAAATTCAAAAAGGCTAATAAAAAAAACTCAGAAAAACCAGGGTAACAAGGAGCAGCCCAGGGAAAGTCACAGGAGGAAAAACAACATGGGGAAACTGCAGCACAAAGCATGTGAAGAAGGAAAGAACAAACAGGACACACTGAGGAACTGAAGATTGAATTAAAATGCAGAATAATGAGGAAAGAAGAGAACATCAGCATCCAGAGAGTGGAAGACGGAAAAATGTAAGCTAGGGCTTAAAACTAAAAGTAGGAAGGAATAATGGAAGAAATTTTCTAAGTTCTCTCTTCTACTTTTCCTCACTTGGGATGGAAACATGGTTGTCTTAGAAAGCCCAACAAAATCTGTGCCCCTCACCATCACTGAAGAATCCCTATTACATGCGTATTCTAATCAATTTTAGTATCTTCTAAAACACAGGAGATTTCTTCTTTTATCTCATAACTGTGTCAGGCCAGCAGCTGGTCAAGACCAATTTCCCACAGATGCTGAAAGTCTTTCCCCTCTTAACTTTTCCTCCTTCCTCTTTACTTCTCCAGTGCAGCAAATGAAGCCACTGAACCCAAAAATAACATTTCACATTTGGAGAGCAGTCCCTCAGAGGCTCTTTACCATGAGGGGAAATATAATGAACAAAGTTTCCACGTGCAGCAGGGAAGAAGTCAAACAGAAGGCATGTGTCTTTGCCACTTCTTGAAAGAAGGGAAAAATATACTTGAGGCTTTTTAGATGTCTCTAATATCACATGTAAAAAATGTAAATGAAAACCTCGCTGTTAATTTTGGTCAGACACAGATTCTCGGCCCTGTCTCTGTTAATGAAGAAAGTCTAAAAAATACTGGAAGGCATTTGATATATTTTAATAAATACCAAAACAGAGGAATTGGTAAGAGCTATTTTGGAGCTCAGATTTCTGTTGAAGCAAGGGAAAAAAAAAACACCCCCCCAAACAAAAACAAAAACAAAAGCAAACAAACAAAAAAACCCAACAACAACAACAACAACAACAACAACAACAAAACACAAAAAAACCAAAAAACAAAACAAAAAACCACCAAAAGCAAATAGTCTAAAGGCATATGCAAGAATGAATCACCTGCTTTTGATAAAAAAAATTTGCTCCACTAAAAATCCCGAGTCTTTCACATTGATTAATCAACATTTTCCAACAGCACTACCCACTAGACAAATAAATAGAAATGATGGCGAGGCATTTACACATTCCCAGTGTGTCTGCAATTACCTACGTGTTCATAATTTCCCTTCTTGTAATTTCACACACGTTATTCTGAATATCCCTGAGAAATCTCAGTTTAACTTCCACTCCTGGCTCAGTGGATTGGTAAATGTATACAACTGTGTGCACACAGCAGAGACACAAATTTCCATGTACATACAAAATGCTTGCAGGCCTGTGAAAGTGTATACAAGAAATTACAAAAATCAGAGTTACTGTGTATTTGCCTTTACTTAAGAGTGGTTTGATTAATTAAAAATTAGATATTTTCCAATAGCTGGTGCTCAACATAGCTAGTAGCAGTAGCATTTGGGGCATGGAAGGAGTGGGTGTAAATTGCTATAAGATCACTTCATAGTTGTTTACGTACGAAAAAATGACAGCATGGGGCAAGACTGAATTAATCACTGTCTTCTAAATTAGGATTTATTATGCTTTTAACTCACCTGGGGAAGAACACATTTTAGGTGTACCTGACTTGTTATTAGACAAATCAATAGTTTTTTGTTTCGCCCTCATTTTCCTTTTGAATACACAGGCACCTGTCAAATACTGAAATACCATCGTGGGACCATCCCTAGTGGAGACAAGCAAAAACGCTGCAGAAGGTCCTAAAAAACCTGGCCAATAAATATGTGTGTGCTGAGGAAATGCATTTGGTCAGGCTTTTGGGCACTAATTATTTGCATTAGGTGGGTTGCTCCAGTCCACACTGAGAGCAGGGCTGTTGATGCTGCAGCACTGATCTGTTCTGCGGAGCAGGAACAGGAATAACCTGCTTTTGATGTCCTCAACTTACACCCACCTACCGCAAACCACGCAGATCCTGCTAATTAACAGGCTGATCAATGACCACCGGGTGGAAAAAATTCGCTCTCATTTTCCCACGAAGCAGAACTGTAAGCCAAATTATAGCTCTTGGTGTAAAGTGAAGGTGTCAATCACATCAGCACGCAGCTTCTGAAAGGAAATGAGTCACCAAGCAGGAAAATCTACCCAAATGGGTAATTAATGGGAGGCTCTTGGAGGGTTTGATCACTGCTGGTTGCAGCCTGTGCTGGCAGTTTCTCCCCAGGAATGTGGAGCAGAAAGGGAAGGAAGGGAGCGAGGGGAGGCACGAGGTCAGGAGAGCAGATTGAAACTGCAAAGACACGGAGATGCTGGCTGTCAACACAACAGGATGCCACTCATCTGTTTCCTCGAGAGAAAACTGCCCTGCTGGCTGTGTGGGGAACAGAAAACTCTGCAGCAGGGTGAGGCAGGTGCTGAGCACAGGAACGTGTGATGGAGAGGTTTCCATCACCAGCGTATGATGCTCCCCCGCCTCTCTGAGCAAAACGTTGTTTTAACAGCGATTTATCATCATGGAAATAGATGTAAATGCTTATGGTATTAACTGTGGTTGCCAGATAACTCAAGCTGAAAGAAAAAGGGGGAAAAAGCTGATTTCTGTACACCTAGTGCACACTTCTAGGGTTTTACGCCTATTCTGCCCAAGGTCATGTTTCGACTAAAATTTAGTAACAGATCATTTGCTAAAATACAGAATAAGAAGCAAATGCTCACTGGACTGGAATACATTAAACTTCACAAAGTATCTCAGTTTACGTATAAGAGAGATTAAATACTGATTTAGTGCTACATTATTTAAAGTCATTTATTCTTTCGCTCACCGGATGCCGTTGTTAACTTACTACAAACTTGTCACAAAGTCAGTCCAAGTAGAACTTTGCAGCAAAAGGTAGCCCCTTATCTAAGTATTTACAATGAATACAAACACAAAAATTTGCATTTATATCACTACAACCCATGAATTCACCACTTGCAAGTCACCACCAAGGCAAAGACTGTCAGAGCAAAGACAGAGTCACCAAGTTAAATATTCTTTTTTTTTCTTTTTTTTTTTTTTTTTTTTTTTTTCTCCCTCTAAATGTTTGTTTTCTTAGTGATCAGGCAAGTTCATGAAGGAGGTGGTAGGGGTCTCTCTCCCCGCCTGCCTGTGGCAGAAGTCAGCAGGGAGGAGTGACTAAGCTGATCTCACAACAGCCAGCAAAGCAGATATGATGAAAAAAATTCTGCAAGCAATGAGAAACTGCTGAGCTCTGGACTCCTCTGTACTCTGATTTGAATTATGCAACCTGGGCTGAATTCTGTAAATCCTGTCTTCATTCCTTGCCATTAATGCACATTTAGGAAGGGGTTCAGAGCTCACAGAAATGAGTTCAGTGTCTCTGTTTTACCGTTTTACCCGTGCTGCAGTAAGGAATATAAAGATGCAGTATCACCTTTCTGTAAGGAGTAAGAACTCCATCTGAAAAACACTGCTAAAAAGCAGCTTGGGATATCATCCTTTTGTAATTGTTGTAATAAAAGTTAGCCAGTAGACAAGTTTCCAGAAACCTTTTAAAACCTGCAAGAACATTTTCCACAAAATTTTGAATGGACAAACCATCAGGCATTGGAGAAATCCATAGCAAAATTCACAGATGAGCCTGAACTGGACTGGCCCCAGTTTCCAGTGGAATTAGAGGACTGCTAACCACAATTCTTTTTCATTACATCGTATTCAGTGAAATTCCTTATAAAATAATTAATATTACCTTTACCTTTCTTGAAGCGCTTGTGTGACAATTTCCTAGCTGTGGTTCCAGCCATTACCCTTCGAAGAGCTTTGATTTGATTACCCTGACATAAAGGTAAGCTGGTAGTGATTTCCCCTCTGCCAGGACTTCAATCAGGATGAGCAGCAACCCTTCAACTCCAGGGATTGTCTGTCCAAAAGAGACGCAGGGGAATATCCAACACTCCCGACATTCCCACTCGGCCAGGGAGATCACCAGTGAGTGGAAATGCTTGGTGCAAAAACCCACTCAGCTGTTTGAACTAAAGCATTGGCCCTCCTCTGATCCTTTTATACAACACCAAATAATAAAATCTTTGATTTGCGCTGAGTAAAAGTGGTTTTGTGTTGATGCAGTCTCTGAAACCAGCACCCAGTGGTGATTCTGGAACATTTCAGTGTTATCTCTTCAAGATAACAGTTCAAGACTCTTTAGGCCATAAACGTGACAACTCAGGAAATTCTGCACAGGCACAGAAGTGAATTTGAGACAAACTTCACTACTGCCTTTGAGGTAAAGGAGCCCACAGAGAAGAGCCAAAAAATAACCCCCCCAAGGTTCTTGGTCCTACAGAGCAGAGCTCAGTGACAGTCCGTGAAGGACAGATGGGAAGCTCTTGTGTTGCCCAACAAAGTTCTAAGCTAGCAGCCTGCCCATGTTTTTTGTTTCAGAGTTTTGGAGAATGCAGCAAATAGAGCTTTCAGCCTCCCAGATACACCCCCTGGGTTAGATTACTCCATTAAATGCACAGAGAACTGCAATGATCTTTAAGTATTCTTATAAGAACCTGTTATAATAACGTTTCTACTGGAGTAAGACTTAGCCATGCCAGCCATCTACTTATTCTATTAGCAGGTTTTGCCTCTAATAAAACAATTTTATTAGATTTATGGGAGGTAAACGGTAACTGATGGGCTGAATCTGGAGTTTTATCCTTGAATTCAGCCCAGAGCACAATGTCATAAAGAAAATTTTATAACAAAAGGAATTAAAAACCAACTCAAGATCAGTTATTGTAACTTTAAACTGCAAATATTTGGTTAAACCTTCTTGCTGTCTTTCGTATCTCCCTCCTCCTGCAACTCTTTCCTAATGTTTTCCTAGTGTACATCATCTGTTGTTAAAAAGAGGTTTTGTAACTAACAAAAACAAATTGAAAAATAATCAACACTTCCTATTTTGTAGCCTATGTGATTCCCTTCACATTTCAACCCACTGTTCCTGATGTGCAGCTGTAAATACTCCCAAAATTTGTGACAGAAATATTAAAAAAAAAAAAAAAAGAAAAAGGGAGCATGGTTAGGTGATGCATGGCACAGAAACCAACCTAATGAATCCTTTCACTTTACTCCTTGCTATAAAACAACAGTTCCAGTAATATTTCTTGAATCATTTAGCTTCTATTGCAACATAACCTACAGACTAAATAACGAACCTGAAAACACTGTGTGATTTTTCTTTCTTCTCCATTGCATTCCACGGTGCTGCTACAGAATAATTGTAATAATCTTACTTTTTTTGAGTTGTTAAGCCACTTATTTCTAGTTCTAAGTAAGGAACGTAGAGAGGCAGGCTATAAACAGCATTAAAGACAGCTCTAGGTAAAGCCCAGGTGGCACAGGGGTGATGAGCAGTAGTAGATATCTCAGGGCACAGCAGGATTAGAGTGACAGAAATCCAGAATCAACAGGAAAGATCCAAACTGAGACAGGATTACTGCCCCAGTCAGAGCAGGCTTGTTTACTGGTTTAACTGCTGGATGTATAAATTCTATAATTAGAGTCTGATCAGTAAGCAACACTGCAATGCAGCGTCAACACCCTAAAGAAATTTTAGACAGGCTATTAAAGAATGATTTATGAAGCAGGCTTTTGTTCAAGCAAGTGATTAGCGTTTAATAGTGTTGCCTACTAAGTGTTGAACTGGACATAACCAAGCTAAGAACAATAAACAAGTCAGGAAAAAAAAATAAAAAAGGAGAAAAGCGTTTTGATATTTTCTGTGCCACAGCAGTAAAGAGCAGCATCATGTTAAAGTAACCAAAAAAAATTTACCCTTCCATTTTAGGCAATATTTCACCTAAAATCTTCTGCTGAACTGGTGAAAGATTTTTTTTTTTCTTTTCCTAATATTAAGAGCTTCAGAATGTTACCTAGCAAAAACTCATCTTGGTTTCTGTGGGTTGAGAAAGGCAGCAAAAAAAAAAAAAAAAACCCAAAAAAAAAAACCAACAACAACAAATCAAACAAAAACAAAGCAAAACAAAAACAAAAAAAAAAGAAAAACAAACAAAAAACCCCAAACAAACAAACAAAAACATGAACAAAAACCCCACCAAAACCTGAGCCACCAACAAAACACAAGCCAACCAACCAACAAGAAAAAACCTACCAAAAGAACTCAAAAGATGCATACAATAAGAGGCAATGCTGAGAAATTCAGGGGCTAATTAAGGAAAAGGTGTCTCTACATTTTCTGAGACTACTACACCGTGGGGTTCATCCCAGCAATTGTCTCAATTCCCTGCTCTCATAATTCTCTCATTTCTTGTGCAAGACAAAAGAAGGATTGAACATGATTAGCCAGGCTGGGCTAAGGAAATCATTCTGCACTTCATAAAATTGCTTGAAAGTGGGTGAGAGAGGAGGAAAGAGAAGCTGGCAATATTTGTGCTGACAGAGATCAATGAAGTATGACATTTGTGATGTAAAGATGCATGAACCCTGCGCAGGAAAATAGAAGCTTGATAAGATGACCTTGATGGGTGTGTTGGACAGAATTAGAGTTGTAAAGGGCAATTTGAGAGAAACAGAGAGGGCTGATGTTTTCAAGAAAATCGAAGTTGTAATAAAGGGATCAGTACCCAAACTGAAGAGGAAAGAGCATCTGAACCGAACCAGTTATGGAATAAACGTTTGTGATGGTCGGACGTGCTGGGGACTCAGAGAAAAGGAAGGAGGGATGCTGGTTTGAAACTTTTACAGCAGTTAGGATAATTTGGTTGATGGAAAGAAAACAACAGTGTACTGTGGCCCAGTTTCAGGAATGCCCGTGGAAAAATACAGGTGACTCATGAGGAGAGGAAGCTGCAGAAGGGAACTGAAGAGAAACCAGCAAGGAGAGAAACAGGAGCCAGATAAAACTCCATTTGCATCTGTAATACAGCAGTAAGCCAACACCAGATCCGTGTTTCTCCATGCCTGAGGCAGGCTGCTGTCCCAGAGGGACGAGCCCAGGCTGTCAGCTCCTGTAGGAGCCACAGTGGGGT
Source organism: Tachycineta bicolor (assembly GCA_025960845.1). Classification (NCBI taxonomy): domain Eukaryota; kingdom Metazoa; phylum Chordata; class Aves; order Passeriformes; family Hirundinidae; genus Tachycineta; species Tachycineta bicolor. The sequence goes on along the minus strand of JANEHK010000033.1, from coordinate 4,102,800 downwards.
GGAACTGAAGGCTAGCCCTCAGTCAATTGTTTGGTGCTCAGACAATCTCGTGTTTTACATCCAGAGCACTTGCAGGCAGAAATGTGCAGCACAGGGCTCACAGTATGGCAGGCTCTCTGTAGGGAGGAAGGGATTCTACATTCAGGTAACTAAACTTGACAACAACACAAAAGGAAATGAACGAAGTCCTTTTAAGGGTGGTAATTACTCAACCTGCTATTGTGATTCCAAATGTGCAGATGAAACATGTTGGTAACAACCTTCTGGGAACCTAAAGCTGGGTGAACGGATCCTAGAACCCTTCCATGAAATGCCTTCTAAAGGTTAGAATTAATTGTTGACTTCATAGATAGCTATGCAATTTTTAACCCAGCACCACTGCATGACCTTGTAAGTTATTATTTATTTCCTGTCTCTTTTATTTCATCAGCATCAAATGAAATACAATTACTCCTCTTCTGGGAGCCTTTGGATATATTTTAATATAAGAAATAAAATCTTAATTTATATAAAACTCAACAATATCAACTAAAACAGGACACTGTGCTCATGTACACTAATTTTAATCCAGGTACACCGCCTAGGGGCACAATCACCTGACACACAAATCTTTGCAGTAGTCACAGGAATTAGGAGATGATAGATGCCTCAGATCTGCTTGTGTGACTACCCATCCTGCTGTGACAGCTTCCTCTGTCAGATAGGGATTCCGAGGGAAACAAGATGACAACGAATATTTCTTCTGTAAAGCTCCTTTGAAAACATTAAATTGAGTTTTTATAATCTCTGTTGTTTCCCAGGTCTAAGTGGGAAACAGAGCTTCAGAAGCAGGGTGGCTTTCATTTATATTTTTCTTAGTGGCCACTTCTAGTGGAAGGAAAGCTTCATATAGAGCCTCAAATCCATGAGCAAACAATAACATGAAATAAAGAATTTGCTTTTGTTCAAAATCATCAAGTAAAACCATTTTGAGTTGTATTTATAGAGATAGGGATTGCCAGCTTCTCTATAAATCATGTGAAATATATAGGACTAAAGCCACATGGTCTACATTATGTTTTTAAACAACAGGACATAAAAAAACCCCCACAATTTTCATTTTGAAATGTCTTACTTTTCTGAAACAAAAAGATGGAGTAGAATAAAGTTCAAATAATGAAAGATGCTATGTACGGTAATAAAAAGAGTAGATTGAATATTTAACTTTATAAGAAAGAGAAAATTTGGACAGACCAGCACCCCTCTGAAAGCTTTAAGGAGTGGCTGAGATGGGCAGCATTAAGTTTGTTTTCTGCAGCAGTCCTTGAACATTCCCAGCAGTGCCATGACAGGGCCAGAGAGAGAATTTTTAATGACTGCACAACCAGAAGTGTTTTGCATGATCTACATCCTAATTGCTCCTGTTCCCAAAGAACAGAACATCGGGTTTTACAATGCACAGCAGGCGACTAAAGGCTCTCTTTAGAAAACTTATGATGTAAATATAGGACAACAAGGACTTTGAAACTCATTCATACAATTGCCTTCCACAGTAACACTTCTGCTTCAGTTGCAAGAATGCTCATTTACAGAGCTAAATTGGTATGTTTCCCTTTAGAGCATCTTTCCCTTAGTTAAAGACTTTGTCTCAAAAAATCTTGGAGTTTGTTTTTTATCCTGCTTCCTGTTGCATGTGATAATCCTGACATAACGAAATCTCTCTTGTGGATTTCATTGAGCTTCAATAAAGCCTGTTAACATTAATCCAGTTTCTCCTGTTCCGGGTTGGAATGTTATTATTTTTTAGACTGGTTTGTCAGATGTTTTTAGACAGATAATATGAATTTATGTCATCATTATATCTATATGGGGCCTTATTTGGGCTGCATTAATTCCCTCAAAGTCAAATCTTGCTTTGTTTATGAGATTATTGGCATTGATTTCAGAGGTTTAAGACAGAAAAATACCTGCACTTAACGGAACAATTGCACCAGTCCCACTCTGTCCACGGAGGATATATCAATTGTAAAGACATCTTCCCTCACTCCCACGCCCTGCCTTTCCCCTCCTCCCCACTTTGGTAACTGAATTAGCTGTGCTGTTCTTCAGATAAGTGCTTGTTTTTCAAATAGCTGCTTAGACTCTGACCCTTCCTCAGGGCTGATTTTATTTTATTTTATTTTATTTTATTTTTTTTTTTAAGTTTTTCACCAGCTGAATTTTACCTGACCTCACATCTACAGCGATTGAAGCCTTTATAAACTGAGTATGACGCCTGATTTTGGCTTAGTTTAAAGGGTTTACTCCTGCAAAAGATACTTAAGTGAAAGTCACAAGCCTCACACACGATCTTGCAGGCCAGCAGCTCGTTGGATGTGGCTCTGGACACCCAGAGCATGCAATATCCTCAGGTACAAAGAAATCCCTGTGTTTTATCCACTATCACAGTGCACTGGGAGAGCACCGTGTAACCCTCCACACCTTTATGCTGATGCAACTGCCCAGGAGGTTTGAAAAACCCCTGTGATCCCACCGAAGTCTAAAAACACTTCTATTACCCATTGAAAGCTTCAGAGCAGCAGGAGCCAGAATGTGACACAGACAGGAAACAGGAGGGATGGAGAATATTGATGTCCCCAGTCGTGCCAAGAATCTAGAAATAGCCAAGGAGGAATTTCTAGCTGACCAGCCAAAGTGATTCACCAAAACATCATCCCCAGCATTCCTTTTTCACTTTAAAGCACCGCTTTGAACTGGAAAACATCCATCTATTTGATTTAAAAAAAAAAAATATTTGGATTCTACGTAGTCCATTTCCTGTTATTAGTGAGAGGGAAAAATATGAAAAACAAAATTAAGATTTTGTTTTGATGCAGTAATTCTACCTGATGAAAACAAAGGGATTTTTTTTTTCCTGGTAATTCTTGAAGACTCCTGGAAGACAGGATGCTGCCCATTTAAAGTTTTGGATAATTTCCTTTGTAATTTGGGTGAGTTTTTTTGCTTTGTGGGGTTTTTTGGTGGTGGTTTTTTGTTTTGGTGCTTTTTTGGCAGGGTTTTTTGGGGTTTTTTTTTTTTGTTGTTGTTGTTGTTGGTTTTTTCTTTCTTTTTCTTCTTTTCTCCTAGATCTTTTATTAGCTATTTTATGTTAGGTGTCTTTGAAGACATCTCAAATCATGAACTGAAAAGAAAAACGTGTTCACAATGCCAAAGGACAAACGAAAGGCTGCATCATTTATCACAGGTTCATTAACAGGGACATGTAATCACCTGGAAGTTTATTTCTCTTGCAGGAGCACTGAGAGGTCCATTAAAGGTAAAAGCACCAACTCTGACATTTCTGGAAGGTAAAAAGCCTGATCCAGAGTAAAAAGCACACAGCATCTGCCACTCTAAAAGACAGTGGCAGTCATTCAATTAATGGTGCCAGAGTGCATTGGCTCAGCTGAAGAAAACAGTGCAGAAAAGGCAGGGAAAGGCAGGGAGGAGATTTCCTCAGAATGCTCTGAACTTCAGGATCTTAAAAAAAAAAAAAATAAAATTAGGGGAATGAGGTCGCTGAGAGGAAGTGGCCAAGATTTCAAAATGCACAGAGCTGGGTAAAACCAGACGAATACAGGAGTGTGCACACACAGACACTCTCACAAATGTACCTGCTCTTGCTCTCCCTGTGCAGCCCAGTATTCCAGAGACGCTGATCTCAGCTCCACAGAGCAAACCTGTGAGTGCAAGCTGCACACAAACACACTGCCCCTTTTTCCAAGGATAAAGCCTACATCACCGGAAAGAGGAATCTAGTTAAGGATGCTAATTTAAATTTTTTAAAATGGCTCTTCATGGAAAAAAAAAAACCCAAATTCCCATTTCTTCTTCATGATGTATTCCCTTTCCACATATGAGAAGGGGAATTGTGCATATTCCTTGGGTGGGTTCTAATTCAGTTACATAACCTAATTATGTTTCCCAGCAATATTCTCTCGGAAATACTGAAACAAGGTTTTAGGCAATATTTCACCAGGATCTAGATTCAATATGTATTAGCTGAACCAAATTAATTTACTCCTAAGTGTAAAATAACAAACTCCAGTGTAAAATAATTAATCCTGCACTTATCTTAAAATATGCAAATTATTTATCCTGGATTTAACAGTGCAGTAATTCTATGCTAATAAAATATACGGTAACTCTCTTGCTTCAACTATAATTTAAAATACCAATTAAAGACGGTATTTAACAACACCAGAACACCCCTCAAAAATAATATAGTTACCAGGTCTTACACAGAGATGTACATAACTGTAAGGACATATCAGTGACTGCTCATCTACAGCTCCTGGTCCTGTTGAAGGATTTCTGTATTTAGGAAATGAGGTTTCTCAACCAGTCAGCACCAAAGGTGGTTTCGTGGCTATCACAGCAAGCTGTGAGTAAAATCCTGGCTCCAACCACTCCCAACAAGGATTAGTTACACTGATCTTGAGTGGATTCTTCCTGTCCTGGTGGTGCAGCAGAATCATGACAACTCTCCTGACTTGTTTCCGTGTGACCAAGCAGACTATTGACTTTCACTTCTGCTATAGAAACTGAGTTAACATCTCTCAAAGAGCAAAGTCTGCTTCACATTTTGCAGCCACAAAATATTTGCTAACGAGGTGTGCTACTGTTGAAAGGGTGACACACTGGTATCAAAGCATTAATGCCTGCATTAATTGGCACATGACGCCATCACAATTGATGAAATAAAAAGTCCTCTCTCCGCATTCTGTTTTGATGTAGTTACATTGGGACAGTCTCGCAGTCCTCAGCAGGATCTCAGATCACACACATTGTGTGTGGAAATGTTGTATGGGAGTGCCAGCATTTTCATTGTTGGTTTCCCTCCTCACTGTTTTGTTTCTGGACCCTTTGGAACATTTGTTTTGCTTCCTCAGTATAAATATTAAGTTTGAATGTTAGAGACCGCAATTTGGGAAACTAATCTAATTACTATTGTATCTCAGTACACAAGGTCATCAACCCAAATAAAGTAATCAGACTAAGGAAATTATTTTGCAGGTTTTTTTAATATATATATATATATGGCACATTTGGAGGCACCTCCAATAAGATCTTTTTCATTATTTCACTTGTTATTTGCACTTGTAGGTACATAATTACCATCAGAAGGAATGAATTTGTACTTTCCACCTGCCTTCACCAGAGTCAGCTAAACCATTAATAGATCCTGATTCTCATGTTTTAAATAAAGATTTTCTGTTTACATTCACATTGGCCTTATACATTCCTATATACCCTCAGAGTCCACGTCATTGCTCTGCAGTGATTTTCTCAAACAGAAAAGGAAAATTCAAAAAGAAGACCTCAAAATCAGCCTGTTGCTAATTTCAGCTGCTGAGAATTCAGTCACCTTATCCTCTTCAAAGCCAGGTAATCATACTGTTCATATATTCTGTGCATTTCAGCTTGCCCTGACATCTACTCTCTTCATTTACCTGCAGGTAAATGTTTTAAACCAAGAGCAGATGTAGAATGTACATGAAGATTTTTTTATATTATTATTATTTTTAAGAAAAAGGATTAATAATGGACCTTTAAAACACATCAGATTTCTATATCATCATTATGGCCCAGCAATTTTCTCTGCAAGATTCACTGTACATTCATTCTTCAAGACCTCATTGAAGTGCTATAAATAATCAAAAAATAAAGCTATCAAAAGCATGATGTGCCTCAACATAAAAGGCTTAAATCTGGCCAATCAGTTATGCACAATGAATAATGCAAACAGCTCTATTCATATGCACAATACTGTATAAAATTTAATTTAAGAATTTAAGTATTTGCCTCTTGTGTGACTTTTCTGCCTCTAATATAATTTTCTTTCTCAGAGAAATTATTGCATTACATTTTGACATCTGTTCTTCAAAGAATTATAGGGATGGTTCTTAAAAAATACACTTCAGAGTGTTTTATATAAACCTGCCCATTTCTATCAGACTCTACAATAATAATTTTCAGTTATGAGGTATAACTTTTCATTTCATTCATATTCATTAGCAGTGAGCAGATATCAGAAATATGCAGGTAACTGAAGGGAGCTCCAAAACTGAGAATTAATATCGTCTATAAATTGCTAGAGGGAACAGAATTGGAAAAAGTAGCTGCACTCTTTAAACCAAATAACTTTTAGGAGAGGAAACAGCTTCTAGACATCTTTGAGCTGACTGTCCATTTTAGAAAATTTCCTAATTCAGCCTCCAGTACTAAGCATAGAGAGAAATGCTAAAACTATTTCTGACATGCTTTGCTTCTTTTAGTGATCGTTAATTCTAATCACTAATAGTGGTCATCAGTGTTTCATAAAGGTTTCAGAACCAAAAGATGTATTTTGATTCCATTTGGTCAAGAGATAAACTGAGATACATCCGAGAGAAATGTCTCCTGCAAGACGATTTTACAGTCAAAACATATTTGCTGGCATTGCTTCTTATATTTCAGGTTTATTTATTAGAAGAATAATTGCCATTTGGATTTATTTGCCAACTCTTTTGAAGGCAAACTCCAAAAGGAACATCACCTGCAGTGGAAGCCTCTTCAGCCCACAGTCCATCCTTCTGAGTGAGCTTGTTCCAGGAGAATAAACATTTTCTAAATTAAATCCTGAAACATGTTTATGAAATTACCTCTTTAGGGGAGGAAACAGGCCTTTTCTTCCCAAAAGAACTGCTGTATTTTCAAGCATATCATTGTACTTTACTTGCAGAGACCATCTTGCAATGATAAAGAGAAAAACTCTCAGCACAGTGAGAAGAATTTGCTGTACCACTGAACTTTTCTGTCAAGCCTGAAACCATGATCTCAGAGAACACTTTTATTCTACATGAAGTCTCATACCACTGCTTTATTTTCTGAATAAGCTGGAAAACTCCATGCAACAGAGATTCAGTGACCTCTTCAGTAAAATCCTGATAAAAACTCATTCATACATTTACCAGATTCCAAAGCTGCTCTAGTTCCAGAGAGCAATTCAACCCTATTCACACAGAAATAGGGATATTGTCTGTAGAAATAATAATTAAAAAAAACAAAAAACCTTACAATAACAGCAATTAATGGTACAGTAACAGATACTTCAAATGTCATTAAAGCATTACAAATTTAGAGTAACCAGATTAGACACTAAGCAACCTCTGAGCAAGGCTATTTCTGCTTAAGGATAAATGGGTAATGATCCAAAAATTACAGAGATAGTTTGCAATAATTGACTTTTTAGCATGGAAGAAACCAGAGAGGCACAAAGATCTTCTACAAATGCCTGCAATATGTTAAAGCAGTTCTATTTATACATGACATTTTGGGGAGGAGTATTGCAGATATGCCTCAGTAGGTAAACAGTCCAGTCCAGCACATTTATCAAACTCCCACTCTGCATTATTTCAGGAAGACACCACAGGGCCACGTGCTGCACTCAAAGCCAAGTCCTGCAAAATGCTGAGAACCACAAAAGATTTTATTCCAGATTCAGAAGGAATCAAAGGACAGGAGGCAGTGCTTCATTTTTTTTTTATTTTTTTTTTTTGCATTACTCCTGTATTCTTCTACTACTCCTGCATTTTTGTATGACTCCTGTTTAAGGAGATGCTCAATCCTTCAAGACTCAGGTGGCAGCGGCCAGATGGAGAATATTGAATGCAAAGTTGTCTCGTTCTGTGTGTGCCTGTGCCCCAGGATCCCTCTCTCTGCTGGGTCACATTCCTGCCCAGCAAGGGACTCTGCCTTCTGTACGGCAAAGCGATCTCATGCAGGAGATTTTGGTGAGACCATAGGGAAATATTTGCCTTATATTCCAGTAAAATTATAAAATATCCCATTTTCTGAGCGAGCACCGCACTGAAATGAAAGAAATTCCCCCTGATCCATATCTAGTTGAGGGATACTTTCATGAACGTACTCAGCCATGCCAGACTGCCCCTGGGAGCAGGCAAAATGGCCCAAGTTTTACTTCAGTCTTGTCAGTCAACATCACCACAGACTCTTTGAATCAAATGGAGGCAGAGCTGCATCACAGAATTCCTGGATGAGAGATGGAGACATGTTTTTCAATGGTTATCTGTGAAGTAGGGGAAAAAAAAAACTAAAAAAAATTAAAATAAAAAATATTTTAACAGGACACTTCATGTGCCTATGTGTGTGCTCCTGTGATATTATTGATCTCACATTTTTTTTTAAATCTTCCTTCAAGGCCTGCAGCATGAGTTAGTAAATAATAATTGAATATATATATATGAAAATCAGCCTAAAATGGGTATGATTTTCCTTTTCATTAATTACAATTTTATATACCTTTATCAAATGAGTATCTGGGGGATTTTTTTTTTTTTTTTTTTTTTTTTTTAAATGGCTTCCTGTCCTTCTGCTCCTCTTTATATTGTAGTTTTCCTTCCAAGTACATATCTTCATGCTGCAGAGGATTGCTCTGGAGATGCAGTATCAGGAAACCACCTGACACACAAGATTAATGTAGAACTCTGCCTGAACTGTTATTGCATACCAAACAGAGCTCCCTGCCCTCCTTTCACCACTAATCCCATGGCAGAAAACTCTTTTACTCATGGGCAATTTTAATCTTCATATAAATGTCTCCTTTTGCTTTCCTTCAAGAGAAATGCCTCGGTAGCTTTTGCTCGGGTTCTTACGGCAGCTGTCTTTCCACCCTTCCTTCGTTTCTGTACCTTTTCCTCCAGCCAACTATTTTAATTTCACCTGATACTTTGTGGGGTTTTTTCTGACCTAGTTTTCACGGAACAAAGGGCTCCCAGATAGAGAGAAATAACAATTTAAAAATCCTCTAATGGCAAGCACTTGGACTCCAATCCCATTTGCCATGGTTTGTATTTATCAACGGAAAGAAGTAAAATCCCGGTCACGCTGGAGTAGAAAATAATCTATGCAAATTCTTCAATAAAATCATGTCAATATTAGGACATCAGCCTCGTGATAAGAGCACCTGCATTGCTTCACTTCTAAGTGGTGGGTCAGGAAATTCCCCTTTAATCGATTATTTTTACTCTTAGCCTGTTTTGCATGTCTCCAAAACCTGTTCTTTCAATTCACATTAAGTTTCTTCTCATCTAGATATATTTATTTTTTCTCATTATTAAATTTATTTGGGTTAGTGCTGGACATCAGAGAGCTCCAGACAAAATTAAAATTATTTTAGTCAATGAAGAGTTACAACAGACTTTTCCTAGTTATTTTATTCTGATCTAGATACATGTCTGCCTAAAGGGAAAATTTAATCCCCTTAATTTGTTCATCTCTTGTAGTTTCTCATTGTCCTAATAAAGTAACTAATATCCATTCCAAAAACAAACAAACAAACAAACCAAAAAAAAAAAAAAAAAAACCCCCAAACATTTTTAAAAATTAATTATTAAATTAACATGACAGATGTTACCTTCAACCAAAGATGCCTCAAATTTAATTTTGGAGAGAATTATGCTGGGTACACTGCAAAGTTACTGTTGGTGTAGTTTATATTGACATTATCCACATCAAACAGAGATCTGCGCTGCTTTATGTGTCCCAAGACAATCTCCTGCAATTTTTATTTTATTTTTTTATCAAATAACCTTGGAATCAGAGCTGTCTCAGGTGAGGGAGCAGCCCCTATGCTGTTGGAATACCTGTGCCCCACTCATGGCAGCTGAGCTGCAAAACTTGTCCACAGCCAAAGTCCCAAAGTGATTACCTGGCCTAGTTACAAACCCTGCTCCTCTTTAGTTTCCTTCTACGATCAACCTTTAATCTCTAATCTAATTAATTTATTTCATGGCCTTGGTTTAGCCGTCTCACATCTTCTCAAATCTCATTTCAGATTGTGTAAAATGTAAATTTCTAGGCTTCCCCAAGAAAACCACTCATCTGTCATGAACATAGGTGGTTTTTTTTTCCCCTATTTTTATACTCTAAATTGTATCTCCCAGTATTTTGACTTATTTTCTTCCTTTATTATGTTCTCATATGTATCTCTTTAAATTAGCCACAGCATCATTAATCTGTAATTGTACAAGTATAACTGCAGTTCTCCCCTTTGGCCCTCTAATAGTTCAATCAAGAACAATATTTTAAATTTTAGCAATAGAAAGCCACATTAATATCAAATTACTAATAAAAGTAATGACTGAGAAGGAGTAGGTTTTATTCTGCTTGAGAAGAGCAATTACATTTCTAAAAAAAAAAATGCAGCTGACAATTTTAAGTGTATTTTCCTTAGACAGTCTGGTTTCTCTAGGAAAAAAAAGACATTGCACGACTTTACTAAGATCTATGATTTAAAATCTGAAATAATCTTACCGTTAATCAAATCTCATCAATGCTGGGAAAACAGGTATTGCAAAGCAGCAAAATTCTTCCAACCAAGAACCAAACAAACGCCTTCAACAATAAACTTAATAAGGGCTGAAATGACAGCAAAAACACACGTCGTGAGAAAGAACAAAAGCTAAATAAAGAATCAGGATCCAGCTAGAAATCTTTATAGCACATCAAGCTTTTATATATATATATATATGTGTGTGTGTGTGTGTGTGTGTGTGTGTGTGTATGTATGTGTATATATATATATATGTATGTATGTGTATATATGTGTATATATATAAAAATATATTAAAAGAAACAAAAAATCACAAACAAACAAACGAATCCCCCGCATTCTGTTCAGGATTAAGAAACCTGATCTAAGAAAGAACACTTCTTTTATCAGATCAGTGGCTGAAAGTCCCAGTAGCAGGTATTAATGCAGTGGGGCCAGTTTTGCTGGTTTTTAAAATGAATCATAGTTATGTTTTTCTCAATAATTTTTTTCTCTCTCCTAACAAGTGTCATCTAAACAGCAGGAAAGTAACACCACAGAGTGCCTCTAAAACTGGATTTTACTGCTTGATTCTTGGGAAAATAGTGAAAAAAGAAGAGAAACCTTGTAAATGGTGAATTAAACCCTGTAAAAATGCATTTTGATACAAGTACGGAAACAATTCCAGCAAAAATCTTGGGAAGGTGAACTATTTTGTGTAAAATAAAATAGTTTTTACAAGTTTATCTTGATTTTTAGATCAATTATCACCTTTATATGTAACAGTTATCACTGATATCACTGCACAACAACAACAACAACAAAAGATCTTTAAAAAATGTTGTTATGTTAAGCATTTTTTAGCTTACACTGAAGAAGAGATTGAAAAGAACTCCACTCAAAAAGAAAGCTTATGAAGCACTGACAATAGAGAAAATCCTCCTTTTTTGGGATATGTATGTACGACAGCTACATTTAAATAAAATTCTCCAACCTCCTTTATGCTATTATGATTTGTTATTGATTTGTTTTCTACCTTCCTTTGAGATGATATATATGAAACAAAGCGGGCATTTCCTGGCTTCAGTTCCAATTATTTCCGACACTAAAAAACCCTGTTAACATATTGAGCTATTTCATGAACCATCCTCATTGAAATAAATAATTTTTATTGCCACCTTAGAAGCGACTCTCAAGGAACGTGCCTTTTTTTTTTTCTTAACTGGATTAGAATACACCTTCCATTTACCTGTTTTAATACAGCAAAAAGTGACCTTCTGTTCTATGCAAAGCCCATCGGTGCAGAAATAAATGTAAAGATTATTCCATTAGACACCTGAACACACCTGAGAGCTCCATTCTCTTGACCTCTGGGCTAGTAAATCTAGACAGTGTGCCTGCATGTCTTCTGTTAGTACAAGCCACCAGAGTTGTGTTTTCCTGTTGAAATAAACACTTTGAGCTGCACTTAAGAGTTGGAGCTGCATCAGCTTATCAGATCGAAATTCAAAGTGCTTGCAAAGAACCTGACAGGTTGGGAACTCGTAAGATTTGCAGAATTTGAGGATGCAGTGCTTTGACAGGCAGAACTCATCTCAATACTCTTTGAAGATACTGTTCCTTATCAGAACAATAAACACAAAAACCATCTCGTACTAGAGCTTGGCAAATATGAGACCCCCGGCGTGCACACTGACAAAATTAACAACGTGAGAGACACAGAGGTCCAACAAGCCGCAAGCCAAGGGATCATTTACTTCTCACAGGAAGTATTTTGCACTTTTACCAGGCACCCCACCCCTTGCCAAACTCACACAGGTAAGCTTTTCTTCCTCTTCACTAAAACCAATTCAATTCAAAACCAGGGTTTAAGGTTTTTTTTCAGTACTAAGGTATTAAAAGGTGTTTCATCCAAACAGAGCTCTCCCTCCCCTGGACATGATAATAAAAGATCTCTGGAGGAAGCCACCAACAATGACCTATTCAAAATCTCTGCCCTGCGACAGGAGATGACAAACTCAGCTAAGATTCAGAAGGATCAACAAGGGAAACACGTTCCACACAAGAAAAAAAGATTAACGAGTGGAGATTGCACGCCTTGCAAAGCAGCTACCCCCGCAAATCATGCTTCCCTGGATGGTTGTACTGACTCTGTGTGTGCCACCCATGCGAAGATCAGAAGCCAAAGTTTTTGGTATTGAAATGACTTCACAAGCGCTGTAGAAATCATGCATTAATCTTAATGTTGCTGGATATTTAGGGAGAAGCAACTGTCTCTTCTGAAGGATGATTGTCTTGTAAATTAAGACCAACAGAGCCAGGAATTTATTCTGAGAAGATTAGGTGCAAATAGCTGACTGTTTAATGAGGCTTAGGCAAGCAATAAAGAAGGCATTAAAAGGAGTTGTAGCTTTCCTTTTTGACAAAGAGCAGAATTTTGACTCCAGAAGTAGACATACCCCTTTTGGAAGCCAAAATACCCTAGATCCTGAAGGTATGAGATCCCCTAATTTTATGCTTTCCAAAGAAAGCTGCCAAAGGCAAGGGGTGTTTTCAGTCCTGCTCCCTTTCAGCAGAATTCTAGCACACATACCATTTGGTGGTGTTAATGTATCTGGTTTTGTTTTTTGTTTTTTTTCCCAGACCTCACTTCTCTTTAATGAACTAATGTTACTAAGACCCACAAAAAACTGCTGCTTTTGTACACTTGGCTATAGCTTAGTTCTCAGACGTTCATTTTTACAGAGTGCATCGTATTAACCTGCCACACTTGATGAGACCAAATTCCTACATGTTTCACAGGAAAAAAAAAGTAAATTAAGTAATGACAATACTTCGGGGTCCAGTAAAGTGACTGGCTAACATTAGATCTCATATTAGCACTGAGCAGAACTGCTGGCAGGGTGGTAACTCATCTTCATATTTTCCCATTAACATCTACCATATGCCTAGAGTATCTATTTAACACAAAACTGTAATTATTTTACCTAATTAACTGATACATTAAATCAAAGGCCGACTCTGCAAAGGAAGTTAAACCTCACCAATTATGGCTCCTGATGCGTATTTTTAGTCTTACAATTGTCAGTGGAGTTTCTCTGACTATGATTAATGCAAACTGATTAACTTCCTTTTTATAGCTTTAGTCTTCCCAAAATGTGTAAATATAGTCTAGTATTACCAGAAGGTCTTGAAACGACAGCCGGGGGGAATTAATTTTATTTTATTTACTGAGTGTAGTCACCATCAACTCAGCCCCACCAATGCTTTACAACCTCCTAAATTGTCTTTGTGATGACAAAGCCGAAAAATAACCCAGAAAAACCTGGCCTGCAGTTTTAATGTTTGCCCAGCAGCATAAATAAAATGGTTTTAATTCCAAGGAACCCCTTCTGGATTTACAGTCTTATTGCAAAAAATTAATGTCCCTTTGACCTCCCTAACTGCACGTTGTGTCAACTGGGTACTCCTTAATGAGCTATTTTAATGCAAAATACACACAATTGTGCAGTGATTAATCACAAGGGCTAGGGAGAAAACATTTTAACTTTATCAGTTACTTCGGTGCTCAGTTGCATATCACTCTGAGTCAGTGGTTTTATTCCCTCTGACACTATTTCTTCTTCGCTCTCCAAGTCTTAAATAAAGTGACTGTTTTAAAAGAGCGAATTCCCAGCTCTGTAAGTGTTTCCTTAATTATCAGTATCATCATCAGTATAGTTTGTTTCCTTTTGCTCACCTGTTGCCATCATCTACAGCTTTCTGTGAATGTTTATATTCCGTAGTGGAGTCTTCTCACGCTTGTAACATAAACAAGAGTTGTTTTTCACATTTCTCTCTGATGTGGGACAACTGATTGTCTTCTAACCTGGCCAGTGGGATGGAGAGGTGGCAACCTTGTTCTCCAATCCCTGGTCGCTGTCCAGAGTCTATAGAAGTGAGGTCATCATAATGAAGTTACCCTTCTTTTGCTTTGGATTTGGAGCGTGAGTATCATTTCTCTTCGTGTCCTCTAGTGACACTAACCTATCATTTTTGGTACTCACTTTCTCCATCATCCTGTCAGTGTGTCTGTTAGACAGAGGACAGGAGGAAGTTTAGGAATTCATCCAGAAGAAACTCTCATACAAGAGATAAAAGCTTATTTCGGCCTTCCTCAAACTCAGAGCCAAGTTTAGGCTTCCCTTTCATTGATGACTTAGCAAAATCTTGGCCATCACTAACTAAAGAGAATCGTGGTGATCTTCCCCGCATTCCACCTCCCTGTGTCTGTACCAATTGCTTTGGTAAAGCACAAGTGAGGACTTCATTTTGCTGCTGTGCCTCAACGCAGGTTCTGTAAAAGCACAGTGTGTAAATGGCAAGCGCTCTCCCTGGACCGCTCCTAAAGCAGAGCTAATCCACAAATCAAAGGCTACTCTGTCCTAAAACTGCATCAGCGCTGTAATTACTGCATCACTTTTATAGCCAGCCCAGGACGAAACTGAAATGAGAGATGGCAAGAAAAAAGAAAAAGAAAAAAAGAAAAAGAAAAAAAGAAAAAGAGAAAAAGAAAAAGAAAAATAAAGAAAAAGAAAAAGAAAAAGAAAAAGAAAAAGAAAAAGAAAAAGA
>JANEHK010000033.1:4044684-4087846 GCA_025960845.1 Tachycineta bicolor | reverse complement strand
AAAGAAAAAGAAAAAGAAAAAGAAAAAGAAAAAGAAAAAGAAAAAGAGAAAAAGAAAAAGAAAAAAAAGAAAAAGAAAAAGAAAAAGAAAAAGAAAAAGAAAAAGAAAAAGAGAAAAAGAAAATATTAGACTATGGCATTTGCTGGCTTATTTAAATTGAAATGTCACACGAAATAATTTAATTTTGACAGCGTCTAACGGATTCAAAGCAACATTTCCAGATTCACATGCCAAACCATGTTCCTGTGGGAAAGCTTTTTCCTTTCCTCTTGGTATCTTGCTTGTTTAGCTGCTGGCAGCTCACCTTTTTCCACAGCTGAAAGCCTGTGGATGACCTGGAAGGCTAAGCAGGAGCTCCTGACATCGACAGCTCCCAGGCAGCCTGCCAGGTGAGCAGCTTCGAACCAAAACATCCTTTTCTTTCCCAGAGAGTTTCAAAACACTTGGGGATCTCAAAGAAAATACATTTGGAAACACAGTCTTCCACAAAAGAGAAGAATTTTTCTCCTGGCAACTCTGCCTAGATTTTTTTTTTTTTTTTTTTTTAACTTTAATAGGAATTCGTTAAATATTTCAAAACTACTGAGTTTGCTCTTTCCCGTTCAATGTCCTGAAATATCAAAGGGGTACAGCAGCAAATTCACATTTGAAGTGTTGTAAAGGAAAGCATATTTGTCTGGGATTACAAACCAGGAGTTGTTTCACTTTGCTGTGGCATGTGCTTAATAAACATGAATACCATATTAAGTAAATTGCAGGTTTCTCCAGAGGCATTGTGAGGCACACTAAACATAAGCCAATTCAGAAGGTAGTCACTGGTTCTGCAGGTGTAGAGGAGGCTGCTACAGCAGTTACTAGCCTGTATTTGCCTCTCAGAACACTGCAAATCAGAAGCAAATATTCTGAAATGAGAAGAGCTAACCAACAGAAACATGTATTAAAAATAAAATGAAATAAAATAAAAAATTAGCTGGATGAAAGGTTCCAAATGAAGTGTTTTAGAGAAAATGGTGTACGCCTAAATATTTGACAGCTAAAGGCCTCGGCTCTGCTTCTCACTTAAAATACGTCTCACTAAGAAATTTCTGTATAATTCCTCCTCAATTTCTGCCAGGTTGAGTTGGAGCCCAATTACCCTAGGAGATATGCAGGAGTGATCAATAAGACATTCACTGCTCAGCAGCACTGGGCATCCTGAGCAATTGTGACAAGGCCAAGAGGCAAATAACCCATGTCCCAGTGCTGAGTGTTCTGCAAAGTCCAGAGCACAAGCACATTCGTCCTGTAGCACAGAAATTATTCCAAAATTCCCAACCAGTCACTGGAGAGAAGCCCAGGAAGAAACTCTACACTGCACAGATAGCACCTGGAGTGCCTAAATCATTTTGCTACTTTAAAACTTCACCCAACAAGGAAAATATCGTGGGTTCCACAACTTTCCTTCAAAAGAATCTGCAACTCTCTATTCTTAGAATTTTAAGACTTTTTAAACACATAAGTAGCTCTCACAGTGGTGGTATTAGGGCCAGATTTTCAAAGTAGTTTAGCTGTTATTCTAGTCCTTAAATAAATCAGCAGATTATCGTGTAGGCTCAGGTTATTGTCATTAAACATTTTCAGAGTGGGAAGGAGACATGGCACGGATGTCCTGGACACAGTCTGACCCTTTGATTTTCTCTCTAAAGAATGCTGCAATTCTGATTCCAATCCTAGGTGCCATTTAATTAAATCATTATGCATTAGCGTCCAAAAAAAAAAAATCTCAGCCTTAAGAAAAAGAATGTCAACAACCCCACACTTACAGCAAATGGGACAGAGCCCACACCAAGCTGAATTTATCTGGTTATATTACAGCAGCTACCCTTGGCTGTGCATTTTGATCTTGCCTACAATGCACCTTTCTCACTTCAAGGCTTGGGCTTTACAGGAATCCCTCTCTTTGGGCCATCCAGCGCATCCATGTGCTAAACTTCCTGCCTCTGGCCAATCCTGCTGCCTCACAAAGGGGGTTTTCGTGCTTTCCCAGCTTTTCCACCCAGTGCAAGGGAAATAAACCCCAACAGAAAAATGTAAAAAATGTTAACAGAAATTCAGACCAAAAGCAGCTGCAAACAATTTATGGTATGGCACGTGACTCAGCATTAAAGCTACTCTTAATAATAATAAAAAAATAAGGTCTAGCAGCATGACAAAAAAAAAAAAAAAAAAATTGAACAATGAAAACCTTTGGCTGTGCAAAATAAGCTGTTAAAACAGGAGAGGGACCAAAATGAGGGGAATGGGAAATTATACAATTCAGGTTGCTGAAGAATAAGATTTTAGAAGAAACTAAAATGCCTAAAAGCTCCTTCTTTCCCTTCATCTCCCCACACTGAACATTCCTGATTTACAACAATAGACTGACCACGTGGCTTTTCGTTGCCAAACTGGATTCTTTGGGTTTGGGATTTCTGCCCAAATTTGGCATTTCTCCAGCTGCTGACATGCTCTGCAGCGAGAGGTGGCATGCAGAGGGCATTTGTTCGTCCCCAATTCACTTCACAAGATATCTGCTAGAGGACTTTTTTTTTTTTTTTTTTTTTTTTTCAGGTCATGATATATCTCCCTGATTCAATAGCAACTGACAGCTTCCACCAGGAGAAGTGTAGAAGTGGTTTTCTGGCTTTCTAGAGTAAACCATTCCTGTACAGTGCTTTTCATGACCTATTTTATTAACAGATGGCTACCATTTATATAATGGGCCACAGGGCCACAGAGGGGAGGATTAAGTTGAGGAGCATTACTGATGAAAAACCAAACTTGCTCCCCTTTCAACAATTTTATTTGAATTGTTCTAAATCTTTTCTCTCTAGAATTGGCTATAACTGATAATGAAATATACTTTGATCATACTTAAGTTAAAATATGCACAGTCAAGTAGTCTGGAGATTACACTTGCTCACATTCAGAAATTGTATTAAACTAATGATTGCTCATTACAGAAATAATCATGTAAAGGTATAAACAAACAGAACTATGCAGGCATAACAACACAGTAGTATTTTAATATTTTATTAAATGCAAATTGCATGGATACAAACATAGCAACCCTTATTTCATTACCATTGTTCTGTAATTTTGGTACTAAATATATTCCAAGTAGCATCGCTCAAATGAAGCTCATTTACAGAACGTTGGCCATTTCACCAGCTTGCTGCTGCTTTTAGTTTCCCAACTACTCCTTAATGGAATAATTTAAAAATGGGCCTTGATTAAAACTTTCAAATTTTATACCATGAGTTTGCTTAGTTCTAATTGCTTTTAATTAAAAAAAAAAAAAAAAAATCTCATTTGATATTGAGCCAGAATCTTTTTATCAGATAAGTACGTCAATGTACAAGATGTAACTGAAGGATGTCTTTGGTTCTCAGATTTTGGTTGGATTTGGCAGAAAAATATTGCAGCAGCCTTATTTTGGAAAGCCTAGAGACCAACTGTACAGTTTTCAAAGGCCTAAAGCATCAGGAGCAGCAATCCTGCACACCCATGCTGGGAAATGTGCAGAATATCAAGAACTAGGGAGAAAACACAGCTGCCCAAATCCTCAATTCCTCCTGGCAGTGTTAACCATAAGGTCCTCTGCCCAGCAATGTATTTGAGATTTTCTGATATGATTGGCGACAAAAGATTTTGGGGGAAGCCAAATTGCCTCAGCTTACTGATGCAGTTAAAATCAGAAATTGTAAATATTAACCCCTGGACAGTTCATTTGTCCCTCAGCTAAAGGTTTGGAAGGAAGCTGCAGAGCTTGTCTTCCCCAAGCCATGACGGTGATGCCACCACAAACTGACTCCATGTGAATTTAATTAATGACTGATATCCTCCCCTAATATATCAGCCTGTGAAAACAGAACTCCAAAACATCCCCTTGAAGGTTATAACCTCACAGCTCAATTTTCAAAGGTCACGGATTTTTTTAAAAAATCAATATACCTCACAAAGCAGCATAAGTTTAGTATCTCAAGGGAAGAACCCAGAATAGCAACCTTCAGAAATCAGACATGAGTCAGGTATTTGCCCATGAGTCAGCAGATCTGATACTGAAAGCGATGCATTTTCTAAAGCAGAGCTCTGGAGAAGTGGTGTGTGATCCAGCACAGGCTTTGGACACACACAGCTTCCACTGCCTTCAAGAAGAATCTTTGCTAAAGAAGAATTGAAATAAACACAGTGCTAAGGAACTGAGTGCCTCACCAGTCCAGAAAGGAATATCCTAACCCCTGAAGATTTTAAATCTCATTTAAATGGTGAAAGTGAGGTAGGAGGCCCTGAAGCCCTAATCAGATGTATTAAAACTGAAAGAAAATATCAGACATGGGAAATGATTGTAATTAAAATTTGAACACATACAAACTCCGACATTACTAAAAGGAAATCAAACAACAGTATTTGGTGTTAAGGGACTGAATAATTAGCCACCCTTTAATCACCCCCATCTGTTCTTGTAAGTGCATACTTTGCAAAATGTTGTATTAATTCCAGGCATTAGAGAGTTAAGTACCCCACAGAGGATGCAAAACTTGTTGGCCTTACACCAGAAATAAGAGGCTCTACTTTAATTTTAAAAAAAAAATTAAAACAATCAGTTTTCTTTTTAAAATTTCTTTTCATTATTCATTGGGAGTCAACAGACTGGGAGAGAATGCATGTTTTTGTTGTTTTTTTTTTTTTCCTTTAAAATCATATTTTCAATTTCTGCTTTCAAAAGCTTTTCTTAAAATCTATGTTTTTCACAAGTTTGACTTGATCTCATCAGCTCTCAGAAATAAAAATCATTAATATTAACAAAATAAGAAAGTCAGAGTACGACTTGAAACAGCTTATCTTCTGCATTTACTTTTAAGTGCACAACAGCAGCTACTTATGACGTATTTTCTAGATCACAATCTTTCCCAGTTCCTCTGTAATAGGCTGGCAACTTTAGGGTCAAGTTGTTTCTCATTTTCTCTCCTTGCTTTCATATTTCTGTCACAATCTTTAAAGGTCTCCCACATAACAGCTTTAAAGTGTCCTTTCTTGGCATCCCTTTGGAATTACGGGCATAGGAGCAGCAGGTACCAGGCCGTGGAGTGGGATGATTCAGTTGGATTAAATAAAAGTACATCCCGTTGTACCTTGAGCTTTCTCCATTTATTTATCCCCTCCCATTGCTACATATACTGCTCCCAGCTGGCTCACGGGGACAGAATATCCAATTTTCTCACTCCATTTTCCCACAGAAACACAAGATGCTCTTGAGTTCATGAGAACAAGTATTTTTTCTTAATTAAACTGCAACATTTACGTGCGGTGGAACAGCTGAGAAAAGGGGAAGTTGAAATGTAGAGGATTTGCTACACAAACATGCTGGTCACAGAAATCTCCTCGGTCCTCTCCAAGCTTCAGCCTCCAATTCTCCTGATAGAGCCATGTCTTTGCCACGTCAACACATCTATCAGCTTTCCCCAGATGTGATGGATCTCCATCCTGTTCTGAACTGCTCCAGAAAACCTCGCTGGGAAGAAAACCTTTGCCTCTTGCAACCTCCCAGCGCCTTCCTCTTCACACTTGATTCAAAGAGCAGTCAACAGAAACCACCAGCACTGCTTGCCTTTAATGACTATTTACTGCTGAGGAGTGGAAATAAAAAACTCTCTGGCTGTTATTACAGCCTCAGATGCCACACAGGCTGTTTTACATGATCTGCCAACACCGAGAGCGTTGTGTGACAATTCCTCAACCTTACAACTTTGCGCATTTCTTTCAGCAACGACTTTCCTGGTAGCATCTGTCAGCCCGACGCCTCGATTTCCACAGGACTGCGCTTGACAGATTGCCACATACCTGCTACTTTAGGCCAAGGAAGAAAAATGGCTTTTCAGGGCTGGCATCCAGTCTCCTTTCCTGACGGAGAACAGAATGAGCGCTTTTAGCTGTAGCTGATATCCCTGGCCAAGAGTCATCAATCCACTGGAACAGAAGTTCCTTTCAAGTCTTCTGAATGCTTTAGGAACGGAAAGAAACTTTCCTGTTATGGTCCTCTTTCCCCTCAGCAAACAATCGCAACTTCAAGGCAGTAAACAGCACTGAAACATACCTTTGCACCAGGGAGGGAGTAGTTTAATTGCCTTTTTATTTTTCAAATCACTACCATAGTTCTTATCAAGTCCATGATTAAGTAGCAGGGAGTTTTTCAAGTTACAAAAAGGCATTTGAACACTGCTAAAACTTTGTTTATACTATTTCCTTTTTCTGACAAAACCCATTGGGAGTAGGGGAGTGGGGAGGAAGCACCAAGCTTAGTGTTCTGTCTATCTGGATTCAAAATTTCCTTTTTTTCCCCCCATAAAATTACAGCATTTTTTTCAGGAATGTTGCTATATTTTTCTGGAAGCACTGCTTGCATAGATAGCTAGGATCCTGACACTTTGATTTGGATTTGGTAGGTCCCAGCAGTTTGGGTTCATTATATGATTTATTTATGTTTTCACTATGGTTTACATGAACTGGGTGTCTAATCTTCAAAATAATCCCCAGATGATAATCTGTACTGCAACAACGCAGCCCAGGGTTTCCAACAGAAAAAGTTCTAGGTCTCATGAAGTTTGCAGGCTTTGCCAAATATCCGTGGCTATTTGGGTCTTCCATGGACCCAAAGAAATACTGCGAGTGAATATCTGCCCATAATTCAGATTAATATTATTCCCCTCAGATGAAGAATCCTAGAAATCGAATTGTGATCAAAAGACTCAGAAGTCGGTCATGGAATAGAACAGGAAATCCAAATTCAAGTACAGGCCGGGTGGAGAATGGATTTAAGGCAGCCCTGAGATGAAGCACTTGGGGACTCCAGTGGCTGAGAGGCTGGACACGAGTCAATAATGAGTTCTCAGCCCAGAACAGCAGACTGTATCCCCAGCTCCATCAGGAGCAGCAGGTCCAAGGAAGGGCTCTGTCCCTGTGTTGTCCTGAGCCCCCTCCTGCACTGCTCTGTCCAGCTCTGGGGTTCCCAGCACAGGAGGGACGTGGAACAAACTCCAGAGGAGCCACCAAGATGCTCAGAGGGCTGGAACACCTCTGCTGTGGAGACAGGCTGAGAGATGTGGCTGTTCATCCTGGAGAGGAAAATTCTCTGGGGAGACCTCAGAGCACCTTCCTGGATCCAAAGGGGCTCTAAGAGATCTGGTGAGGGACATCTCACAAGGGCAGAGAGCAGCTTAGAGGAATTATTTTAAATTGAAAAGGGTAGGTTCATGTTAGATATGAGTTAGGAGCTCTTTACTCTGAGGGAGGGGAGGGCCTGGCACAGCTGTCTGGAGAAGCTGAGGATGTTCCATCCCTGGGAGTGTTCAAGGGATGGTCCCTGAGCACCTCGGTTTAGTGGAAGGTGTCCCTGTCCAGGGCATGGTGGGAGGGGTACCAGGTGATCTTTAGATCACTTCCAACCCAAACTATTCTATGATTTTATTCCAGTAGGGTTCTAATAACGTATTTCTTTAATGAGACAGGAACCACTGCTGCCTTAACCCACCCATTCAGATGAACACTGCTCCCAGCCCCCAGCAGGGCTCCACCACCTTATCCTGCAGTGCATATCCCTGTCCTTGTGATTCACCTGGTTCCTCCAGCTTATTCCCGTTATTAATTAAGCTTTAATTAATTAAATTAAATATAATTAATTTAATTTATTTAATATTTATCATTATTATTATAATTATAAATTATTAATTTAATAATTAAATTAATCACACACTCTGAAATGCTGTTGTCCTGCAAATTTCAAGCAAACACCTCTTGCTGGTTTTGCTTCTTTAAGAAAACTGCATTGGGTAATCAAAGGGCGTGGGAGACACCTGAAGATAATCAGGCTGTCTGGAAAAGGCTATGGATACCTGGAAAAAGTAAACTGGGAAATCAAAAGTGGTATAATATAGCTAGAAATCAAGGCCTATTTTATTATGAGAAACGCATTGATGTATAAAAGTTAGGAGTTCAATACTGATACTTCTAATATAAACCTACAATCACGGGGTGACAGGGAGCACTTTACAGACACTCATAGTGCTCTCAATGAAATTACCTTGGACTCTCTCAAGTCCCATACATGAACTCCAATGCCAAATTCTGAAAAAGCCAAGATCAGCTTATCTAAAAGAAGCTGTTCGTCAAGCAGTTAAATTATTGAAAATATTCTTGAATAACAGTACATTTTCTCCACTAATATATGAATTACTCAACCATTTCATTGTGGTCTCCATGTCCTGATCCTCCTTTCAAGAACACCTGGTCATCAAAAATTGGTTTGTCTGGTACCTGTGACCAAGAAAAAAAATCAAAATACATGCTAATTTTTGTTTTGGAAGGAGGGTAAAGAAAATTTATCATTTTTATACAAGATAAGCATTCAAGTATAGAAGAAATAAGTTTTTTAGTACTAGTCAAGCTACAAAAATTTTGAACTAATGACAAGTTTCAAACTTATTAAGTAAGTACTCTGGCTCTTTAAATCTGCAGACAATGGTTTCCAATTAAATGGGGATGAGCTATATAATAGTCACCATTTCTACACCTGACATCTGCTTCAAAGCCGTCATTTCCCCTTATTTATGCAAGAAATACTCACTGTCTCAACAAATAACTCACTGTAAAATACTCACTGTCTCAACAAATAACATCTGCTGCAAGTTTCTTAGTGCACAAAGCAATTGTGGAAACTTTCAGCAATTCACTCTGATGGGATAGTTCATAGAAGAATGGGCTGTTCTACTTCAAAACAAACTCTTCACTAGTACAATATTCTGTAAATCAGAGATTACAGACTTTTTATGCTACTTGTGGGAACTAAGGCTGTCATAGCGTCAATATCTCCTTTATCTTCTTAACATATGATATTGAAAGTCCATTGTGAAACTGGAGTGCAAATATCATGTTTTAGGCACATCATCTTTTGGTCTTATTTGCCATTCAATACCATGCTGTAACTGTATTTCAGACAATAATGTCAAGCAACTTCTACTAGAGAGAGTTGTACAATTCATAACAACAATACAGGAAAAAAAATTTAGTTGAAGAGATTTGCATAATATGACAAGGTGAATTGATTCATGGCATCTTGGACGGGAAAAATCTATGCACAGCTTGATGTGACTCTTGTCTTTTTAACTGCCAGGATGAAGAACATTCTTCATTTCAGTGAAATGCTCTGGACACGAAGTATGGACCTTTGAGACAACCCAAAACATATCAGTTTTATGGCTTATACATCCCCTCTTCCAAGAATCCTGATTTGCATCCCACATATATCACTGATTTCCCCCCTCTCGACTTTTCTCTGGCTGAAGTGATGTAACCAGAAGAGATTGCATTAGCTGTGCTGGCATCTCTGAGCAGGAACCAAACATTTCCATAGCAACTTAATACTGCTACACTGCCTTGGTAACCAATTTAAGATAATTATTTATGATGTTTACCTGCACTAATGTCCCAGGGCTGAATATTTTAGAAGGTTATCATTCTTAAATATATTTGCTAGTTTCACGAATAAATCAATTTATGAATGGGCACATTTTTAGAGTTTTGTGTAATATCTAATAAAATCCCTTCCCAGATACACACTTCAGTGTCTTCAGTCTGGAAATGTCCTCAAAATGACTAAAATCATAAAGAAACCAAAAATCAAGCTGTCAAGAAGAACAGGTTTGTAAGGAGAAAAGGAAAATAATAATAAAAAAGATAATCTATTTTTATTAATGACTAAGATTTAAAGGAATTTTAATTAATTTTGTTTTCACACAACGTTTGAGATTATTTTCATTGCTCAAAAACCTGACTCAAGAATCTCAAGACATTGATTCAATTCATCTTAACTGCAGATAAGACATATCTAACTTTTAATCAGAGGTAATAATAAATTAATCAACACAGCAGATTCAGCTTTTTTGAACCTCAAATCTATTTTTCTAGTGGCTGCATTTAGGACAACTTCCACCTGTATGCTACCATCTATTACCTTACTACAGATTTAATTATAAATAGAGGCTCTTCCTCCTCATATCCATGGCAAGTTGTTTGGATTTTTTTTTTTTTTTTTTAATATTTTCCTCTTAATAAATCACATTAAGCAGAATTAGACCTCATTTAACTTCAAGCATTCTGCTTCTTCGGGTTTGACTTGTAAGTGCACTGAGAAAAAAGGAAGTAACAAAAAGGAAAACCAAATGTACGAGACCATTTGCTGCATTAAGTGACCTCCAGAGTGGGAACCATGCTAAGAAGCAATTACAAGACCATATAAGGTGGTTTTAAACCCCCTTTTTATCATGGAAAGGTGGAATTGTTAGGATTGGAGGGGAACTTAATCATCTAGACCCAGCCACCCTGCTATGGCCAGGGATGCCACTCACTAGCTCAGGATGCTCATGGCCCATCCAAGGCAGCCTTGAACACATCCAGGAATGAGACAAAACCTTTTCAATAAGGCAGAGAGTGCCCTATCGGGTTAATTTGATGGTTACAAAAAATCAGTGTGAAATCTTACTGCTACAGACCAGATACAGGGCTCATTTTTCTTACAGTTCAGTGTTCTCTGTCTGCATCAAAGTGCTTGGGAGACAGCGAGCACACATGTTCATAACTGCAGACACTGTGTCTTGAAAAGTGCCAAGACAGCGATCACTTAATGACATCGATTTCTTGTAAAACATTCCACACCGGGGAAACAGCAGTTTGTTTTGTTTGGTTTGTTGTTTTTTTTTCACTGTTGAAAGCAGGGAACAGAGCAGTGAAAGCAAAAGAATTTGATACCTAAAGGTTCTATCTAAAGACGTGTTGTGGATGCTGTTACCGTGGGGTCCCTTCTTGTGCGATCAAAGGCAGCAGTTCAACACCAGGATATCCAGCAGCAAGGCACGTGGCAGCTTCTCTGCTGCTAGAGATCAGATCCAAAGCTTGATGGCAAGCTCTCTGAACGTTAGCTGCCTGGCAGAGCCCTCTGAAATAAGAGGGAGGAGTTCTGGAAAGAGGAATCTTCCTTAAGCTGGTCCCTGGAAGAGCCTGCAGTGGCAGGAGGCTGGAAGAGGGATAGACAGCAACATGTGAGGAACAGACAGACACAGAGTGAAAGATGAAGAAAGCAGGGACACAACAGTGCAAAGTCTCAAAGGCAGGGATCAAGAATACGATTTAAGGATGAATGAAGAGCTTCTGATAAATGGTTTAATGCAAAACTCATTGAGGACAACGCGAAGGCTTTGAAAATGGTTTGATATGAGGGCAGTAATCTTAAATGACTGCATTTAGAATCACTGCTTGACCAGCACATCAAAACCCAGGCAGCTCTCCTTAAAAAGTGACTTCATAAAACCTCTTCTAAGACAAAGATGCCACTGCTGCTTTGAAGATACAGTCATTAAAGGATGAAGCATGAGAACAGCCAGCATGGCTTCTCTGAAGTTTAGCTATAATCTCCTTATTATTTCTTACTGAGTTTTTGAAATCTTCTCTGTTGCAAACAGAAAGAAAAACTGAGGCAAATAGCTTAATCTTGAAATTACCTGTAGACTAACTTTAGTCTGAGCTCTTTTTTCTGTGTGTATGGGCATGATCATGCCCGATTCTAACAGCATTTAAGCTTTTTACTGTTGCATTTACCTGAACAAACACTGAAATGCAGTGTAATTTTCCTACCTTACATTAGCTGTTTGTTACAGCTGCTTGTCACACAGTGAAAAATGCACATTTACTTTTGAAATTTCATTGTTCAGTTAGGAACAGTAAGGAGATGTTCCTGTAAAGGAAAAAAGTCCTCTATCATAGGCTGAATTTTATTTAAAAGAATATTTTTATTGAAGTAAAGGGATGTTTGGGTGATTAAGGGAAAAAAAACCAATGACTCTAACGTAAAACTAGTTCAGTATGAGTCAATTCTGAAGCAAAATCAAATATGTACACAAGTCCATTCAGATACTCATGCACAATGACTTGACACAGATATTATAGACTAAATGAGGCATTCTTGTCCAGTGCAGAAAATCCATCCTTGTTTCTATGGAAGGGTTCTGAACAGAAGCAAGGATGAGAAGTGATGTGTCTGCATTAACAACTGACATTCAATTTTAGAAATCTCTGTTTGCCTTATTACATGGCACAGACTCTGTGCTCTAAAGTATAGCCAGTGTTCTGCAGCGTTTTTTGACGTTTATTTTTTTATATACTTTGATTTTGAATAATTGTGTAAAACATGACTGCAACGTTCAGGAATGACAAACAAAAAATACAGTTTGAGAGCATGAGGAGCCAGTAAAGGAAGGATATTTGTAGAAGTGTTATCCACCTTGGATACATGGAAGACAAGAAAATACAGAACAACTCTCAGAGAGGTTTTGTCTGGCTATACACTGAACAACCCAGACCAAGATCATTTCCAAGGGGACGCTTTTTAGACTGTCTCTATGCTTGACTCTACAAATGAATACATTCCAGCTCCAGGAATGGTGCCAACCTTTTATGAAGAAGTGTGCCAGTCAATCATCCAGCCCCACAGAACGGGCACTCATTTCATATATTTAATGACCTAATAGGAGCCAGCTTGTTCATGTATTTACCAATCCAAATAGAAGTCAATGCCTGAGAGTAAAAGAAATAAAAGGCCTCAAATAGATTTCAGTGAAAAAATTATTAAGCGGGGCGGGGAATTCAAGGCATGATCCAGCTAAAACTAAGTTTTAACCTTTCAGATATTTCTTTGTACAAATAACTGTACAAAGAATAGCTGTGTTGGACTTTGGCGTCTTCGGGGTGTTTTTATTAGTTAGCTTTATGGTTATCTTTGGTTTTGTTTTCTCTGTGGGTTTTTTTATTCTTTTTAAGAGGGAATTATGGGATATAGTTTGTTCTTTCTGTGTATACAACAGGCTACAAATACCTACGTTCTTGCTCCTGATGCTTTAAAGATTTCTCTGCTTTGATATCACTTCCAAAATTATGCCTTCATAGTCAAAGAATTGCCTGTGAAAGTATTGCATCCCTAAAACATGTTAAATGCGTTGATAAATGGCTTGATGGAACCTCAGCCCTGATCATGTGGATCAAAACTTGTGAGCCCCAAACGCAGCAAAAGCTCCACCTCTGTTTGTGATAAATCGAGATAAAGAGAATTTTCAGCACAGAGCCTAATGGGAAGAAGCAGAATTGAAACCACTCAAGTTCTGGAAGAGATGTGGGAAAACACCTAAAAGCCTTGTTCAGAGCCTTGTGTGGGAAAACAGCACAATAAAATAACGGGTCGAAAACAAGTCACACACATCAGTCCAGCTTCAGCAGGAGTCATCAGGTGTCAAATCACTGTTTCATTCCCCTTAATTTAAAACACTTCAGGTTCTCCCCTGATGCCCAAAAGCTACAGTGGTCGCCTATAGCAAAAGGCTGCCTTTCAACTTTCTGCCAGAAATCATTACTGAAGTGAAGAAAGGGGGACACCTAGGGTTGTGTTTAACGAAGGACAGCAGCCAGAAAAGGTAATCCTGTTGAATGCTGGCAATTCCCCACAAACCCACGAAACTCGTGGAATTATTGCCCATAGGCAACCCACGTGTACTGTCTGGATATGAATTACTGCTCCCATCTAATGATGGAAGCACAAACAGATCCCGTGGGTCCCCTCCGCAGCCCACACTCCCTGCCGGACCAGCCTTCCTCACCAGGTCCAGCGCAGGATTCCCGCAGCAGGTTTTGCCAAGTCTCTTTGGATCCTTTCAGTAATTTAGGAGAGCCACCTTCAGATCCCAGCCCCGGTTAACCCTGCACTCGCCAGGTTTCACCTCATGAGCCATTGGTAGCTTTGGGAATGGTTCCTCTCCAATTCTTCCGCTGGGCGACTTGGGTCCATGTGAATAAATACGAATTTACAGCAGAGACAGACAGAGTTTTTTCCACAGCCCGGCATGAACACTCCAAGTGCTGAACTGCAAAATCGCTGCTTCTCTGCTGCACAATGGATATTTAACCACTCGAACAGTGAATGAAAAATCAAGACACAAAAGAGGAACCATCTCAGAATCCCGGTAATTAGGTCTTTGGCTGAGAACAATCAGCACCTGACAATGACGGAGATCTACAGTTTTCTCTCTTAGAGCAGCGGAACAAAGAGTTCAAAGCAAAACCCAAACTCTGGTCACACGCCAAGTACCATTGAGTGCTCAGTACTAAAGAAGCCATCCCTCAGCTCCCTAACCTGGATCCAACCGGACCTTTATCTCTCCCAGCAAACCACAAAGGAGCCTCTAAAAAACGCCTTCTAGACAATCTAGTTTAATTTCCCCGCACTGAATTTTATAAAAGCAATTGGAAAACAGCTTTGAGAAACAGCTCTTGCCTTTTGCAGTGACGCGGAACGTATTGATGTTTGTGGAATTTCTTTTTCCTTCAATCTGATAAAAAAATCATGGTGGAATTAAAAAGGACCAAACTTTAAGCTCGGAATTACATGGCATTTAGGTGCAAAAGAGTGCGTCTAAAGAATCAATGAATGTATGGAATGGCACACTCATTCGTGCTTGCTTTGTTATAGCAGAGTATTCCTCATTTAGTTATGCTGCATGAAAAAGAGATCTTCTGCTCCTAGTAAAATTAAATGTTACTGATGCACGCATTTTTCCTGAAGTCTATTTTTGACAGACGTCGATTACATTGAATCATTCTGCTTTTTTCAAGCTTTGCACAACTAAATGTTGACAATAGAAGGAAAGTTTTTGTTAAGTATTTTTAGCCAAGACCAGACTGTGGGGGCAGAAATCACTCAGTCATTAAATGAATCCAGTTAACTTTGTACAGCTGCTCTACTTCTTTAAAAATTATTGGTGTAAGAGATCAGGAAGGCTGTGTAAGTGAGTAAGTCTGTGGGGCAAACCTGGTTTATTATTTCATGATAACTACCACATCACAATATGTACTGGCTGCACTGAACTAATGAAATATAAAAATAAAATCCACATTTAACCTTGGAAAAAACCATGAAGTTCACTGACCTGTCTCTGCAGGCAACCACCAAGCTGGGGTAGCTGCTTTTAACAGCTGGTCAAGCCTGATCTAAATTAAAGAGGAATTTGAAACACAGAGGAATTATTTATTTACAGTAAGGGATGCGAATGCTGTATCAATGCTTCCACCTAAATAGCAACATCCACCCAGAAGAGGAAGCTACAGATGTAAATGAGTGAATTTAATGGAAAAAAACATTATTCCTCTGAACCACACATACCTTGAGTTAACCAGCACCTGCCTCCACATATACATTATCACTAATCCACACATGAACCAGAAACTGGAACTGTATTCATTTACAGTTACACACATTAATGCAATAAAAGCAGGTGTGAGACAAAGGTGAAATAACTTCACTGCTGCTGCCAGAAGTCCAGATAAATCTTGTTGCTTGTACAAAAAACCTGAACAAGAAAAGAATAGGTCTGGTTTCCCCTTACTTTCCAGCCTGAATTTACCAAGCTTTCAAACCACAAGGAGGTATCAATTTCAGCAGAAATCTTGAAGGGTGCAAACCACGAAATTCCGCAGTCACTAAAATTCTTTAAAAGAATTTCTTCCCAGTTCCGATATTAAAATATGTATTCACTGTATAAATATCACATATGCAAAGACAGAACTCAGTTTAATGAAAAGGGCAACAGCCCATGGAGATGGAGGAGTAGGTCTTTACAGAAAGGTTACAAATCAAGACATTTCCAGAAAACCCATTTATTTGCTGGAACAAACAAAATTCTTATGACTGCCAGGTAATGGATTTTCAGATGCATGCCAAAATCAGACTCCACCTGACTGGCATATTTTACAGCCTTCTGAAAGAAGATCTTTAGAACTGCACCCAAAACCTGTGAGATTCTTGAGCGTGCTCGTTGCTTGTTCTGCCCCCTCAGCCATAAAACTCCTGAGTGTTTTTGTGCTATCACAGAACTCGTACCTTGTTCCACACCAGTGAGACACCAACTGGAATCCAGCCCATCGCTCCCAGCAAAAGCGATGGGCCACGGAAGCACTCCAATATTTAGGAATTCATTTGTCTCATTACCATTCACTAATCCGACAAAGCAGCTAAAAAATGAAATTAAAACGCAACGTGCCAGAGAGCAGTAGCCCAAACAACTTTAGCTTTCTGTGGCTGGCAATTATAATGCAGCCAACCCATGCAAGCACTGCCTTTGGCAGCCGTACAGAGGAGCTCTTTAAAAGCATTAAATGGCTTAAGAGACAAGAGACAGCAAGGAGGCAGGAGGCACTGGAAAGCAAGATCGTGTTCCTCATAAAACAGTGTCAGTTCCACCCGAAAAACAGCCCTGCATCAGCTCACCCACACGGCAAATTGCACCTCGGCAAAAGGCAGCTGGCATAAACAGAGATGACTACAGCTTACTTGGGCAGAGGTAATGTATATTTAGCCAGGAGCATTCAAAAGTAACTCAGATTTGATTTTGCTCAGATCAATGCTGAGTGTGTGAGGAGCCTTGTTCAAAGCGGCGTATGCAGGATGACAAAAAATAGAGATTCTTTCTTTGCTGCTTTCCACCTGCAAGGAGCTGTATCCCATTCATGGCTCTCCCATTCACTGGGTGTAGAGTTGGTGGGCACAGTATCTGCCAGGAGATAAATCCAGAACAAGTGCTCACACCAGAGTAGTAATGTAGGAAAACTTCTTGAAACTGCTCTCTCTCTTCCTACACAAGACTGCTTTTGGTGTTGGGGCAGTGAGGTTTAATAGGTGTAATATTTCTTCCACCTCAGAAACCTTGTTCTGTTTCATTTTCCTCTTTTGTTGCTGTACAAACATACTATATTCTTTTTATTTTTATTATTTTCTAGTGTTAATATGATATTTCTTCATAAAGAACATCTCTTTTCAAAGAAAAACAGAAAAACTTGCAAGTTCTCTAAATTCTTAGTTGACAGGTGGCGAGAGGTCAAAACCCATTCCACACTGGCTTACCATAGAGGGATATATGACTATTTTTGCCCCAAGACAGAATATGTGAAGTAACAAGAAATAGAAGAAAAATGGGCATCTTGATTCCTCTACATCCTCAGTATTCCAAGTCAGAACAAGAATGGAGCTCTTGGAACATTCCCCATGGTGAGAGAAAGCATTTAAGTTGAATCAAACCCCTGGTAAAGAGGAGGTTTCCACTGGTTTTTTTCATGCATTCTCATGCACCAGATCACTTTCTCTCCCCCAGCTATTTAAACCTATTATTTGGATGAAGCTCCAAGAT
Source organism: Tachycineta bicolor (assembly GCA_025960845.1). Classification (NCBI taxonomy): domain Eukaryota; kingdom Metazoa; phylum Chordata; class Aves; order Passeriformes; family Hirundinidae; genus Tachycineta; species Tachycineta bicolor. The sequence goes on along the minus strand of JANEHK010000033.1, from coordinate 4,070,552 downwards.
GAAATGATCCAAAAGGCCTCCAAAGAGAACTTACTAAGGAAGAAAGGAACCACGAGACAAATAATATACTTTAGATAGAAAAGTACAGAGATGCTGAGATAATCCTTGTTGTCCAAATGCAAAACAACTCAAGAATACTCTTCAAGAAGTATTCCGACACAAGGAAGTTTTTAGAGATACTGTGCTGTTAATTATTCTGATATCTTTCTTTCTTTTTGGTTCAAAAATATGAAGAATCAACATGTTTGGATATTTATTTCAAAGACGAGCTTTGCTTGTTTAACTAGCTTTACTAAAAGGCACAGGAAGAACCCATGGTCTACAGCTGGACAGCAAGCCAGTTTTTCCAAATGAAGTTAGGTTTTTTTGCACTTTTAGTCCAGGATTCCTTTAGGAATCTGGCACTTTGCATTCCTGTGCTTCTGATGCACCACACACCAGTGGGTATCACAGATGACTACTGCTAGAAAGCCAATAAGATGGGCGTGGGAAAGGAGAAAGGCCAAACAATTCTGGTGGAAAGAGATGGAAAAGGAGCAATTGCACTCCACAAAATCAAATTGATATTACATCAATGTGACACTAGAAAAGAGTGTTGAAAAATCTTCATAATGAAACAGCACACGGATTCACACGAGCAAAGTGTCAGTTCTGTATTGAATGTTTGAGATGAGGAGTTTCTTATGAATAATGTGCTAACTGTTCTGGATGGAAAGGTAACAAAAGCCAAAAGCCAAAGCTGAGGGAGATTTAATGCTGTAACATTTGGTGCACTCAGTTTCATTTTAGAGAGAGCTGGGAAAGAGAGCTCAGAGCTCCCCACCACCCTTACTCCTCTTGGCACACAACAGCAGGTACAAGTCAGAATTCACAGGGCTGTGGAGACAAATTTTACTTCTGCATTAGCGAAATGAGATTGGCTTCCACCACTCTCTTTTACCCTTTTAAATAGGATCACACCTAGAGAATAAATAGGGCTATAATAACACTCAGACACTGAAATGCCACAGGAGCTCATGGTTTCAGTGTTGTAGAGTTGTTTAGTTCAAGGACATTTCACTAGAAATAATAACAGACCAAATTCTGCCAGCCACCGTATCTTTCAATAATACTGGCAGCTGAAGGCATGATTTAGCCAGAAGTTAAAGGTAAGCAAAGTCTATCACCTTCAGCTTCCTTCTTAAAATTAAATTCAAAGTGAGAAATATATTTCGTGTTTTGATTTGCATTTAATAGTTACCGTCAGTATCATTATTAATTATAACATTTTATGGTCAAAACACTCATTTTATTCATGGTTGCATCCATTTCCACTGCTCTGGAATTATTTCACGTTGCAGAGTTGTTAATGTTTGCTCTTCTGAATCATGGCAAATGCAGTAGAAGTTCAATAAATTATTTACATTTTTAAAGACCAAAAGCTTATTAACATTTGCCTGGAAGAGTACATCCATGCTTTGCTCTGAAGCTGAAAATGTAAATTAGCATCTTCTGGCCTGATTCTTTTCTCACTCTGTCAGTGTTGTTCTCAGTTAGAATGGTCCAAATGAGATAAATCATGCTCAGGGCTTATAAATACCTCCAAGAATAATTCCCTCACACCTTCAGAGCTCTGCACTGAACTTGGATTTGTCAGTTGCTGCAAAAGCAGAACAGTGCAGACACTCACAGCATCAATGTTGGGAAAAAAGTCTCAATAATAGAAATTCCCACTTCAAGATTTCCAAGTGTAGGGAATATACAGTGGATCTCTTCGGCTTCATTGGCAGCACAGGGGGACACATGAGGCAGACTGAAAATAAAGACATATCTCTTGATCCTGAAGCTCCTCCTACTCTCAAGAAACCAACAAATGCACTGCTGAAAATTTTGAGGGTTTCTCAATAGGAAATAAATGTAACTGATCTGATGTCCAAAATCCAAGCAGAGAGACCCAGCAGGAAAATAAAAAATATCTACACTTACTGTGAGAGGTGAGTCATATTCTGCCAATTTTCTCATAAAATACAAGCAAGAGTCTGTGTGGACAGTTTGGATGAGGCAGTGAATCTGTAGGTGAAGAATTTTGACTGGAGCAAATCAGGAGGGAAAGAAGTTGGTAATGAGGAGAAGGGTAGAGAAGAGCAAAAATGAGAAAAAATACAAATAGGAAGTGTGGAGAAATGGAAGGGTTTGTTGTTTCCAGCCCTGTTTGTGTTCAGTGTCTGCATTCCATCACCCCACAGCTGAAAAGCTCTTCCTGGATGGAATGCAATAGGAGCAAGTTCAGCAATCCTGCTGCTGAGCTCTCCACTGTTTTTATTGTTTCTAATCCTCATTGCAGCAACAAAACACACAGCAACACCTTGCACGATGCAGGAAATCCCCCTCTCCCTTCTTATCGCTATCTTAGACTAATAGCTTGAAGCTGATTTATTTTCTCTGGATAAAATATTATTGTTCTGCACAAAGTTCAATGAGCTATAGAATGCCCCAGAAGAATACAGCGTTACACGAATGTGACAAAGTAATCTCATCTTCTCTCTGTACAAAAGGGGGAATAATTTCCTGTTGACAGGAAAATATTTTACTAAACTGGAGGCATCAGACAGCAGCCTTTCATGGAGAATGGGACTGGGGAAAACAGTTTAATAATCAGCAGTTTATACATCCTGACAAACGCTGTGTACAGCAAGCATTGAAGATGATTTATAGGCAGGAGTTACAAAGAGAATAAAGGCTTGAAATGACAGTGAAAACCAGCAGAGCTGCTGGTCATTGTCATCATGACAAAACGGGATGGGTTTTTTGTTTGGTTTTTCTTTTTATTACAAGAGAGAGATGGGGATTTCAACCTAAGAGCACTGGCTACCCTGTCACAATGCCGAGCCTGACCAAGCTGCACACAATGCAGATCAGATCAGCTCAATAAAGAAAAACTATTGCGTGACCTTTCTGGAAAGAGGAGACAAGAATTCATTTTACTGACAGAGGAGCTTTCTCTTCCCACGTACCTCTACCTGGGAGCCAGCCCAGGATAAACCTGTCTATTAACATTTAACCTGAGCACAAAAAAAAAGGGCAGTTCAGCACTGGTAGGCAGAAGCAGGAGATCTGCTCCCTATGTGCTTCCTGGGATGGGGAATCTTTGGGAGGATAGCCCTTGCTAACCCCAAAATGCACAATGAGACCTGTTTGCTCTGTTGGAGGCAGTGACTCACTCCCTCAGCCCTCTTCAAAGGCTCAGAGCCTTTAATTTCCAAAGATGGATATGAGCACAAAGAGGTAAAGTGACTTTTTGGTTAATATCTCAAGAAAACATTTGGTCTGGCAAACATGAGCCTTTCCTGGCAGAGCTTCACCACGAGCAGGTTTCTCCTGCTCTCCAGAGGTTAGGGCAACATAACTTGGATTGCCTAAACCTCCCCCCTCTCCTGAAATCTTTCAGCAGGGAAATACAAAAAGCCTTTAAATCTCTCATGACTCACCGGCTGAACATCTGAACGCGGGCACAATGATATTATATCACAGCACGCTGCCCTAGGGCCACTCTTCAGCTCACTGTTTATGCAGGGTCTGCTGGGAGCATCATTCAAAAAAGGCTGTTCAGAAATGAGTATATCATCGTGGAGTGTGCACAAATCCAGCGATGTGCGTGCTTTACACTCTGAAAAAGACAGGGTATTGAAATGTCATTCATGCCCATGGTGCATTATGTACTAATGAGATTATTTTGGGGATGCAGATGATAGCAATATGCCAGCAGAGGAATTTCGTAAATGCTCAGAACAGAGCTCTTAGACTTAATACTTTGCACTTAAGGCAATCTGTAAGAAGCACCTTCAAAAACAGAGCAGGACCTCAGCCCAGAGCCCTTAGGCTGCTTTCCTCAGTTCAGGCTTGAAAACACTGGCCACTGAAACAAGTGCTTTAATCTCAAATGCTAAAAGTAATTGGGACTTTCCCTTACTGCCTTGGAATCATCCCTTTAACCTGAACTCAGGGAATCCCTCCAGGGCAGAAAGAAATCTCCTTCATGATCTCTGTTGTGCACCTGGGATGGGATAATCTCATTGTTGTGCAGTCTCTCAAAAACGGTGCCCTGGTTAATATGAATGTATGAACATTGGCAGATTTGGGGGTTAGGATTTAAATGTGTGACAGTACTCAGCAGTGAAAAAAGATGGAATTTTTTGACCGTTTGAGTGAAAACAAGGCCCAGAACGGCATAAGGCAGTTTTACAAATTACAACAAAATGCTTTCTTTTTATTTTTTTGCTCATATTCTGTTTCATGATTTGTTACCCTGGTTTTTCTGAGCTTTCTTATTAGCCTTCTTGAAATTCATAATGGAGTCAGATCTTTTCATTACTGTACAATATTAGGAGCAGTTTTCTACCTTTCCCACAGATGTAACATAAACAAACCCTTTGTTTCTCATTCTTTGTCCTTTGTTTGCATATTTCTAACCTGAAAAACAACTGTAACTGACAGTGGGTCTGGCCACTGAGGATGAGGGGTGGAAACCCAAAAAGCCAATGTTCTGCCAGATCCACAAATGTATAAAAAAGTAAAGAATAAACAAAAAGGTCTTCTTCTTTCTCCGTTCTCGGAGGAGAAGCTGGAAGAACCTCTGCCCTGCGAAAATTTGTCTGTGCGTTATTGCTTTGTGTGTATCAGCGACAATGATTATTAAGATTTATTATACCACATCACCTAAGGTATCAGGAACAACAATTTGGAAACTTCTTTTCTCTAACTGCTCCTCAGAGTTGTGCCCCAGACCCTTCCCCATTTGGCTTTCTGGGCTGCTGGGGATCCTGGCTGAGCTGTGCCCAGCCTCTCATCCAGAAACACTCCAAATTCCTGCTCCTCAGGGCTGCTCTCCATCCGTTCTGTGCCTCTGCCCATGAAGGTCAGGTCTCTCGAGTTTGATTTCTTGATATTTGGGTTTAAGGCAAATCCTTTCTGATAAGACATGTAGGAAAGATCAGAACCGATCTCTAATAAAGATCAATTCTTCTGGTGAAACCTTAATCTGTGCACAGCTTAGCACTCCATCAAACCACCCATCAGCATAAAAGGAGAAAAAAAAAGCCCTCAAAACAGTTAGAGGCAACACATCCCCTTATCTCATTTCCACTCTTCTTTTGTATACACACACTGAATAATCCATTACACCCATTATCGAATCATCAGCAACAGGATAGTACAACAGCAACGCGGATTTACAGGGCAGTTTAAATCCAAACTGCTTGGAGCAGAATCCAACAGGATGATGTGGCAAGAGCTAGCAGAAACTTAAAAGAAAAAAAAAGAAAAAAAAAAATTGCTTTAAAAACAAACACCCTGCATTTTGCTGTCCAAAGTTTTCTACCCAAGTCCAAATATTCTGAAGGTGAAGCTCAGAATAAATAGGGGCAAAAAAACCCGTCCAAAACCATTTAAATGGTTTCAGTCCTGTACACTTGGGGGACGACGATGACAATATAATAAATATTGAAAATACTATTTTTTTCTCAAGTTTTCTAGCAGCAATCATTTAGGCTGCTATTGCAAGAGAGCAAACAGGCAATGTATGTATTTTTTAATTTCTCATTTCACTTTCAAAGAAGCGTTTAGTGGAGACATGAATATGGATCCAACCTCTAATGCTGAATACCTGTTTATGCTTAACCTTTTGAATACTCAGGCTTTGCATAATCTTTATCACCCTTTGCCAGTATCCTCGCATTTATATCCTTGGAATATAGAAGTTTAGAGTGACGTTTATTCAAAACGTGTAACTATCTCAATGAGGTCTTGGAAAGGGAGGACTGGGAGGAAAAGATTAATTTATACTTTTTTGTGGTTGTTGGGTTTTTGTTTTGTTTTTGGTTTTGCTTTTGTTTTGCAAATATAGTCAAACAAACAAAACAAAACCAAAACCAACAAAAAAACCCCACCCACCCAGATTTTTTCACTTCTAAGATAAAGACAAAATCAGGCTTGGATTTTGTTGGGATTTCTTTTTCTTACCAATTAATTTATCTACCACTTGGGGAGAAATCATACTAAACCACCATATGTGCCAAATATCTTTGAGACTATGCACCAAATAGATTTTTCTACAGTGTTAACACTCCTAATATGTGCGTACAAAAAATGAGTCCAAAGTACTTTTCCCCTGTTCTCCAACCTGCGTGTTTAGATAGCTGATTGATAGAGTACAAAGGAGAAATGTAATTCCTTTGGCTGGGGTGGGTTTTTTTTTTTTTTTTTTTGTGAGCAGATGGTTCTTCAGTTTTACCTTTAAAATGAATACAAATTCAACCTGCAAACCGCATCATTTAAAAGTATAACTACAATGCAAAACCCCATTTTCAAAGCACCACAAGCACGGAACAATGTTTTTTATTTACAAAGCATTGAGTCTGGCTGTCTGAATAACAGCTAACACAAAGCAGAGGGAAAACACGGGGGAGCATCAGATTCATGGCACAGCCACCAACAAAGCCTTGTCACAGTATTTTCCCTTGAATCAAGCTGGTAGTTGCCTTCCTTCTCTCCCTCAGCTCCTTTAAAAAGATCTTTCAGTTACAATATATGTAGTATGTATTATATGAAAAAAAAAAACAAAACAAACAAACAAACAAAAAAACCCCAAAATTATAATGCAGCAATTAAATTAATTTCTTTCAAATTACTATTTAATCACTCCAAATCAAAATTCTATGGAAGAGCACCAAGATTAAAGATCAGCCCAGACCAAATCCATTAATTAGGAATGGTAGTCGTGCATAAGAGGAGTTATAGCTTCAAGAACAGAGGAAGACTGATTCAAGTACTGAAGTTTTAAGAAAAAAAAATCCTGACACGATAATTTGCAGCAGCAATGGCCTTGGAATGTGTGGTGAAACCATCAGCAAGCACTTTGCCAACACACACTGTAGCTGCACGTTACAAAAATGGACATTGATCACAGAGCTCTTTTCACAGCTATATCATAAATGTGTTCAAAGTAACCAAGTCTGTCAAGAAGATAACGTGTCTGCTTTTTAAGGTGTCCATAGTCATGCCAGGTATCTGAAAAGCAAACTCAATTTAGTGTTTCAAATTATGTATCTAAGTAGAATGAGGTGTTCATTAAAAATAAAAACAGTTTTGCATCTGTACTACGGAGCAACAACAAACTTTTGCCTCACAAGATATAGTGCCTTGAATATTTTATTATATTAGAAGCGATTTTGTAAATAAGCAAATCAAAATTCAAGCTGTGAGAAGCTGAGTTTTCCACACATTTTGTAGTGTACTCTAAACAACAGGGACAAAGAACAGCAAGGAAAGCTTTTATTTTAACTGAACATTTCACAAAGGTGACAAAGGGCAATTCCTCACCTCCTGGATGTGTTTCTCCAGGTTGTCATAGTCCATACACAGAAATCTTTCATGCTCAAAGTCTCAACCCCTGTCCACTAGTTTTCATCTCCATACAAAGTTTATCATGTCAAAGATTAAGTTACTGTCACGCTTCTATTTTCTTGTGAGGAAAAATATGTCATGCACATCTCAGCGACTTCCAGGAGCGCTCAAAATACACTTGGAGTATTCAAAATGTGCACTGAAAAAGGACAGAGACCAGGTGGGTAAAATATCAGCTCAAAATGGAATTTATGAGTGTGTGGATGAGAGAAGATAAAGCAGGAAGTTTTACAACCCCAGCTGTAATGGTTATTGCCACAAAGAGCTATAACAAACCCAAGGCTAGCTGGTGACATCCCAGCTCTGTGGGATAGAGCTGCTCCCCTCTGGGGAGGTGAACTGACCTGTGGAAAAAATAACAAATAAACACTTTAAAAAGACCTTTGCAGTCTTCACTCTGTCATTTTCGTTTACCTTGCCTGCAGCTGCTAATTCTGAAGCCTGCTTGCTTTGTGGAGAGCTGTCCATCAGTGCCAGCTTCCAGAGCAGCTGAGATTCACAGCTGTAAAGGTCCATGGTGCGAGATGAGCTCTGTGGAACTTTAGGTTGTTTGGTGAAAAATTTTGCCAGGAATAGCTCTGTCTCCCTGTGCCAGGAATAAAGGTGCTGTTCCTGCTAAACTGATTAGATTAGTGGTCAGATTGCGCACTCTAATTAAGCACAAGCTCACAGCAAGAAAAAGTCAATTCTATTTAGATATCAGAGAGAAGTTGCTGGCTGTTAAAACTTAGTCTGGGAGCTGTTTTCACAGACATTGACTATTCCAGTCAATACTAAAAAATTCTTCTTACCAGTTGCCGTCTCCACCTGACCTCCTCACAGAATCACAGACCACATCACTGTAATTACCCACTAAGCTCCTTGCTTTAAGCATACCAACTAAAACCTGCAAATATGCAGGTGCACAGATTTAATTGGTTCTGATTACTGCCTCCATTTTTTTTTTCCTGACAAACTAATCCTCCACCACTAAGCCTTATCCCATATTTCTGGGGAGTTTTATTTCCTACGTGCCTGCCCTTCTCCAGCCCTGGATGCCAGGTTTGCTGCAGCTCCTTGTGTCACACATTACCCTTCCAAACTTACCAATCAAGTTTTTGGTCTCATTACTCCTCCTGATGACTCATATCTTCCACCAGGCCACAGGGACATAAAGAGGAAAATGATAGGCAGTTTAAAATATAAGAACACTCTTTAAAAATGCTTATTTGTTCCCATACTTTACTAAATAAGAGCTTTATGAGACTGTCTGGCTTAGATTCTCAGTTCTAGTATCAGTCAGAAGTTAAATGTTCCATGGGATAAAGACCATGCCTTCATTCATTAAGGAAGCGCAGACCTTGAGTTCATCCAACCATTAAGAGAGTCAATGAAGTAATTTACTAATCAATTAGACGTCAGCGAGCTCTAATGCTGGTCTGTACTAAACTACAGCTCAGTTGTGCCTCAGACTTAGCTGCTAAACAATTACCTGAAAATTCTTCCCTCTCTGAGTGAACATTAGGGCAAGTCACTGATGAAGCATTAATTATGGCTTCCAAGCCGTTATTTTATCCTTCACAAAAAAAACCCCAAAACCCACCACAATAAACCTAATCAATCAGGAGAGCAGAAAGAAGGATGAGTAGAAAGAATAGACAGGACACAAAGAAATGCACAATGAAAAGCGCTGCTATTCCACGTTTTTCCTTCAATTTATTGTTCTACATATTCCCTGTAATCTGACACCAAATCACACATTATCTGGGATAAGTCATTAACTCCTTTCTGGGAGCTTTTTCTGCTCTCCTCTCATTTGAAGGGAGTTTTTTTAGTTTCACACAAACCTTTCAAAATAGTCAAGAGTGAAATCCTTTAGCTGTGAGAAATGTACAACGAGTTTAAAATGATGGAAATAAGACACAATTATGAACAAAAGAGCAATTGCCATCAGCTTTAATGAAAGGAATTCTCAACGTAACACTGGGACATGGTAAAGATGGCATGATTTCCTTTACTCTTCTCAGAAACCTGTTGGGCAAGTCACATATTTTTTTAAACACAGATTTGAAGATATTGTGTGTGTGTGTGTTTAATTTTTCAGGTAATTCTGACTCCAGTATATGACCATCAGTTGCAGGGCCTAAATAGGAAAGATAGCCAAAATCATCCCAAACTGTGAATGTCACACCTCTGAGGGACTGACAGGACCCCTTCTGGGATGAATGGAACATATGGCAAAGCCCTGAAAACATGTCAATTTGTTTAAATGTTTTGAATTGCACCTTGACAAAAGTGGTTCCTAATTCCTCTACGGCATCTGTCAACAGACCACACACATTTCAGCAGTTTCTTGACATTAAAATTAAACATTTCAAAACAGAACTGAATTCAAAATGGAGCTGAATCCTTTCTGTGGCCCGCCTATCCAACCCAGTGAGCAATTCTAAACAGCTGCAAAAAAGCACCATGGAACCTTCTGCAGTGAGGGAAGGAGCAGCTTTCCACTCTGTATTAGGTAAAGGTTTGGAAGAATTTGCACTTATTGGAGACTCTGTGGCTCCAGCAAGCAAAATTACATATGAACAGAGTTATTCTGCATAGATCCAGCTTGCTGTGCATGTCTGATGCATCCTGACACTGTGTATGATTGACTGCTGGGCATTCCATGGACACCTGACAGTCTAGACTTCCCAGAACCAGGAAAAAGCACCAAAAGTTTTTAAAAATGCAGCATAAATGACATCCTGCATGCACTTTCTGTGGGACACAGTATTTAGCAGTAAAATATGTGAAATCTCATTTTACAGCAGGCTGTCTGGATGCATGAACTATCGCTGCTGGATCCAGCTGAGCTTGGAGGATCCTCTCCCCTCGTGGCTGAGGACAGCAGTGTTTCCTCCCACTGGCCAGGATGCTTCCATCTCTTCCAGCAGCTGACAATAAACGCATGTTATTGAAGAAGATTAAAAATGCTTTTATCGCCGTGTGACTTGCTCCTCAGAGACACAGAGGATTTTAGCCAATGTGGCATCTTTTACAAAATGGACCGTGCTGATTCCCTCTGCAAAAGTAGCTTCAGTTTGCTGGAAACCCTTCCTAGATGCCACTGAAGGGGTAGCATTTGTCTTTGCTGAATTAACGTGAAATCAAACCAAGCCAAATTCCAAGCAGCTCTGTCTGCCAAGACATTTCAGAGGACTGGCATCTCCAGGGGAATCCAAATGGGCTGCACTGATGGCACAGCTCTGACCTGAACCCAGGCAAACCCAAGTAAATTTTGCAGCGTTGAGGATGTGTGGATGAAAAAGTCAGAACCGAAGAAGAAATATTAAATGTATGGGCAGCAGTCCCATACAATGACACAAAGTAAAATTAAATACTTTCCATAGAGAATCCTCACAGATGTCAGGAAATGGATTGCACAAAGTGCAGCTCTTCCTAATTGCCAGAATTAAAATAAAAATTGACTTATCCAAAGCCTCACTCATCCCTCCTTGGTGGCATATCTTCCTTTTCCTTAATTATTTTTTTATTTATAATGACTTTTTGTTTGTTTGTTTTATTTTGCCTTTCCATTGACTTAATGGACTCTCAGCTTAACTGATTGATCTCATTAAAAATATCAAAATATAAACATGGAGCCAGGTATGCCATCACTGTGATTTCACTATTCTCTCATTGTCTATGTGGGACATGATCAATCCCAGTGAGGTTATTCTTTATATGATTTCATGCTAAATAGAGATGTTACAGCTTGATTTTATAGGATTTTCTATCCATGTCTTTCCCGTGCTCCTTTTTTTTATGTTAAAGGAGAGTTTGAGTTATGCTTTATTAACTAAATATGCAAAACACTCGTACTTTGCAATGGTTCTGCATTGTGACACTCCTAAACTATTACAAGTATTAAAACACGAATTTTGATTATCATGGCTAAGGATTTCGAAACTGGCTACTACAATTATTTCTTTAATGCCACCCTAAGGTACCATTCTGAGAGTGGTTTATAGCATTTAATTTCTCTAGTAACTACCATATCAGCCTTACAAAACTTATGATAACAGTACTCACAGAAATGATGAAGCAGAGATCTCTCCAACTCCAGGAGCCTCATCTGTCCCTGCAGGATGATATCTGGTGATTGCGTGCAGCCAAAAGAAAGCAGGATTAACTTTTCAGCTTGCCTAAGGTAAACCACCAGCAAAGAGCAGGAAACCACGCTGGCTACTGAGCACGTCCATCACATTTCACAACTGGAACTGGTGATGGATGTTGGTGTCTTGAAAAATAACAGGGCCAGAAAACTGGATTCCCAGAGCTCCAGCAGAGGTAGTTTATTACCTGACTCTGACATAAAGAAAAGGAATTACAGACTAAACAAAACGTATTTTAAAACCTGCTGTAGAATATAGGTGTTTAATCCAGCCCCACATTAGTCTGGAATAGGGTCAGGGTGTTCTTTTGATTTCTTCCAGCTTCCACTGGCCAATAAAGGATACATTAACTGGTCTCATCAGATATACTTCTGTGGATTCAGTCATATTCTCACTGCTTTGACATTCTGCTCACAGTCTCACACTGATTTTGTCATGGGCAGCTCAAAGGTAAAGTAAAACAAAACTCCATTAAATGTGTGTGTCCCTAACTGCTACAAATACTCTGCTCTGCTTATTCTTCAAAATTCATTGTCACAATTTATCATAACAGTTAATTTGATCCACGAGGGTTTTTTGTTGGTGTTTTTTTGGGTTTCTTTTTTTTCCCCATTTAACTCTGAGTTACTGGTAATTTGGATATTTTGTATGAATTTTACTTTACAAGTATCAGATTTGCATAGTAACACATGCATTGAAAATACCTCCGAACATCACATGCTACGCTGATGGAAAGCAAAAAAATCTGTTGCTTCCATATGCAGTGCTCCTATGCAGCTGTATCGTTTTGCATTCTGGCAGGGACAAGAAAATTCTCTTGCATCATCTTGATTTGGACAGTGGGCAGCTAAAACTTTGAAATTCAAGTCTGAAATTCTGCATTTTAGAATGCCAGCATCACTAATTTACCCTTTCAACTACTGCAAACCCAAAGTCCATTTCAAGATGTGCAACTCAGTGTTATGTGGGTTTTTTTTTTTCTTACTTTCTTCCTAAAGAATAAAATTCTTTACAAAATTACTTGTGGGTGAATACTTTTATTTTAAAACAAAAGACCTGTAATTATTAATTATATTTCACTGAGAAGTGTCTGTTCTGTTGAGAGGGTTTGCTTTGAGTCATCACATAAAGTTGTGCTCTTTTGTTAGTTTTCTTTATTAATACAATGGTCCATGTCTACTACAACTAATTAAAACTTGCTAGCTAACATTTCCTTTAGCTGAGACGTTTAAAATTACTCCTTCAAGTTTTTTATTCTGTGCTTATATGCTCCCAGAATCTATTTTTTTTTTACTTTAAATAGCAAGTTTCCTTATTTGTTCTCTCAATTTCTAATGCTTCAGATAAAAATAGAGTATTTTTAGTAGCTAAAAATCCGATTTTTCGTCCTCCTAAGTTATTCTGCATATGTTCAGCTACTTGGTCTTACATTTTAGGAGCAGCTCCAGTTTATGGATCTATACAGTGTGGGCTGCAGAGCAGGAAGTTTTGTTTCTGTACTTCCCTCAAATGAACTGTATCTCATAATAAAGGCAAAGTCCTTGAATGGAACCCGCGCCCTGATGTTCAGGGGATTCAAAGAGGTAAATCTTGCTGATCCACACAAACTCTGCAGTGCCTTATTTATGCCATTTTATGATGATGGCCTTGAAGTAGCAAAGTTCTTAAGGACATGCCTAATTTTTAATTCAGTGGAAGCATTCATCTGTTTGAAACGCTTAAACGCTTTGTTGAATTACCACCCGAACAAAGCGAAAAAGCAATGGAAGAAGAAACGGCATAAAATTTCCTCGTGCAGTAAATATTCCGAAGCCCATTTCGAGAAGCTGCAGCCACCACTGGCTGCAGGAGCACTCACATTTCTTCATGCTGATAGTGAAGCTGGGCATACAAATCAGATTCCCCTTCCCTCTCCTCCCCAAGGTCGTTCATCTGTGTGTCTCACACTGCATTTCTGTCTGTTGGAGACACCGGTGCTTCAGGCACCTGCTCCCCCCCCAAAACTCCTGGGAGAACTGTGCTGGAGCATCCTAGATGACATCCTGGCCCCCTTGCCACACTTCTGAGGAGAAAATCACCCGTCTTGGTTTGCAAAGACAGGTGTCTGCAGGGAAAGCTAGAGCTTCCCTTGGGATGGAGAATATAAACCCCCTCCCTCCAAATTATTGTATTTTTGCAAATAGGGGCTTTCAGGCAAAGATATGAGAATAGGAATAACAGTTCTTTACTAGGAATATTAAAAATACAAATGTAATAATACAAAAGAAAAAACCAAGCAAACAAAGAAAAATCATAGAAACACTGACAGCAGTCCAAATAAATCCTCCTGCAGTGACAGATGTGGCTCTGTTGGAGCAGAGATGATCCTGTAGATGGGTCCAGTCTTCCTCTGGGAATTCAATGGAAACCAGCTCCCTCGGTGCTCCAAATCCCAGCTAGGATCCAGCTGGGAATGCCGGGCTCCTCCCCTGGCTGCAGCATCTCCCCATGGAGGATGGAATTGTCTCAGCCCTGCAGTGAGCCTGGATGGGCCAGGAACAGCAGAGATCCCTGCAGGGAGGAGGGGTCCTGGAAGGGATAAAGAACACTGCCCCAGCTGGTTTAACAGCTGGCAATAGTCTGTTCTCTAAAATCCCTGGATATTACACCCTTCTCCCACAAAAAATCTCAATGAACTTCACCTTCATCTGTGATCTTCCCTCTTTTCTTTAGTTTTCTACAGCCATTTGAAGCTCCTCCATTTATCAAAATGCTTTACTAGCATATTCAATGTAAATACACATGATCTTACCCTCTTTAATCTTGATTTTGGATTTCATTTTGCATTGCCTACTTTATTCTGATGTGTCACTTCAGATTAATTTGTTATGCTAAGTACTTGCCAAATAAATAATGAGCTTTCAAATGAGTCCATATGTAATAAGGTAAGGATTTAATTATTCCTAACACTATTAACATTTTACTATTGTATCAGGGTCACGACGGAAAATACGACAGACACTTGTAGGATTGGCAAGAGCTGAGTCTCCCTCTCATGAGCCATTTTTACTGCCAAGACTTTGGCATCTACTGGTTTATAACATTGACAGAGAAGGGGCAGATCTTTGCAGCAATCCCTGGAGCCAGGCATTCTCAGTTTCAGTACCAAGCTCACATCACAGTTCCTTCCTGCTGCTGAGAACTGTTGCTTTGGAGAGGGAAAAGAGAATCTAGAGAGTAAGATTACATAAAGAGAGGGGTTTTTTCCCTTTTTTTTTTTTTTTTAAATCGATAAATTTCTTTTATTTTAGTTTCCTGATTGTCCTTGAAACCAAAAACAGCCACAAAGGCATTCAGGGGCTCCACTGAGCTGAAGATTCTTTGTGAATTAAAGGTGGCACCACTGTGGTTTCCTGTACAATCTGCAGATGTGACAGACCATGAGGGAAAAAGGAACAGAGGTGACAAGAGGATGAGGTGACACCAATCCACTGCCAGAGGTGTGTGGGAAAGGGATCCATGCATCCTGTTCTCCAATCCCTAAAGCTGCTTTTGCAGTGTGAATATCAACATCTGGACCTAGCAGCTTGATATAAATCCTTATGGAATATTCAAAATGTAGACTGTCTCCCCTGATTGTGTGAGATCCCAAAATATAAGATTGCTCACAAATTTCCTTGAGAATTCTTTCAACATCACTGTTTAAAGGTGGAATGTCACTTTCTTGAGTAAAAAATATGCAGTTCCAAGGACCTGACTTTTTCTCCTCAGTTTTTCTACAGCCATTTTGCTGACAAAAATCAGCTGGAGGTTTTGAGAGTAAAAGATTGGAGGGGAAAAAAAAAATAAAATCTGTCACTAGCAGACATTTCAGAATTTGCATCCATAATTGCACAGTCAGCTCTTCTCCTCACTCCATCTGCATCATTAGGAATGGACAGTTGGAAGCAGCCACTTGGAGCCCAGTCCTTTTTCAATCCCTGAAAGTAAACAACAGTCTAGCAGGATCAATATCTACATGTCCTTGCATAATGCCAGGCAGAAAGTATTTCCAACACCTTGGAAGAAACTAAGAAATGAGGGTCCAAAACACACGGGTGCCACCAGGGAGCAGGAAGCTTGAGGGAATCACCAGCATTCCAGGTCCTACCAGCAGGAAGGAATTTATTAATGATTTTGAGGCCACACTGCCAAGATTACCCGCTGTCAAGTGCCCATCTGCTTGGAGAAATTTGGAATCTGGAGACTCAAAGCACGCGTCCCGCAGAGTGGCACAGCTCCAGTCCTAACATGTGAGTGAGTTCCTGCACCTGCACACACCCTGGGCCCAAAGGAGGTGACAAACCTCTCCCAAAAGCCTGTGTATAAGTGCTGGGGATGAACACCAACGCGTGGCCAAGGCAGCAGCGAGGCACAGCCCTGCTCCAGGGCGTGTGCTCTATTCCCAGCTGGAATAGAGGCACAAAGAGCATTTCCCAGCGGTCCAACATCAGTGCTTACTCATGGAGCACGGTGGTAATGAAAGCAGCAGTAAAAGGATTCTCCTCAAATATTTCTGAGGGGCTGTGCTTTTTTGGTTCTTTTATAGACTCTTTTTAACCATGCCAAATAAACCAGCAAAAAGCCACGTCAAATTACAGGACGTTCGCTGTTTGTCTTGCTTCTGTGGGATCATGTTGTAAAGCACACTGCTGAGAAGACACCTGGTGAGGGAGGATGAACCTGGCTGGATTCCAGGTGCCCAGCAGAGCTTCTCTACCACTCCCCTCCACCGCTGGAGAAGGGAGAGAAAATATAATGAAAGCAACATTGAGATAAGGGCAGGGAGAGATCACTTATCAATTACTGTCACAGGCAAAAAAGACTCAGTTTGGGGAAATTAGCATAATTTATTAGCAGTCAAATGAGGGTAGGGGATGAGAAGTGGAACCAAACGCTATAAGGCCCCACAACCAGCCCCTCCTTCTCCAGGAAGGGAGAAGCTGATTCCCAGTTTCTGCACCTGCCTTCCCCCGGGAGGTGCAGGGGAGCAGGAAATGGGGATTGCAATCTGCTCCCTGCAGGTTGTGCTGCTGCTTCCTCCTCTGGGGAAGGGCTCCTCACCCTGTTCCAGAGATGTTTTTCACTTCTTCTCTCTTTTCCAAGAGTTCTGTTTGCTCAGATGGATTGTGTTCAGTGGTTTGGGTGGTGACAAAACAGAATTATACTTGCAGATCTCCCCTCACCGGGAGCTGCCTACATGCAGCCCTAGCCAGGATACAGCCCTTGGCAATAACAGCCTGACAGCAAGGGAATGATATTTCCATCTGCAGTAAAAGAGTTAATGGGAAAAATCCACGTTCAGGGCAGTCATTTGAGGTCAAAGACCGTGAAACAATTTGGGGTCCAAAATTGCTTCCTGTGTAGGGAAAAAGACCCCATTTCTCATGCAATTTCAGAAGATCATACTTGATATTTTCCAGAAAACCCTAAGAATATGGAATATGACTGAATTTCAGTGCATGCTTTAGTGAGAAAACCAAACCTCCAAGTGAGTTTGTTAAGTATAATTATGCTTCATTCAGTCATTTCTTTCTATTAGCCATTTTACACTGCCCTAGTAGTTATAACCAAGAACATTGGCATGTGAGCTGGCAATGGAAGTTGTTCTTTGTGGAGGGTTTGTCACATTCTAAGTGGACTTTAGAGAAAGGGACATGATGTGATTGTTACTGACTGCACTTAACCTGGAAAAGTTACAAGGAATAAACTAATTAATTCAATATTCATAGATGTGTCCGAGCAAGAAATAATTACACTGTTACATGGGTGAGCAAATAAAGTATAAAACGCAGGAGAAGCCTTGGTAAATACAAATGGAGATTTTGATTACTCAGAACTAGACTGGAATACATTAAAGGAGACATGGTGTGGGTTTGTTGTGAGATTGCTTTGGAGCTGCTCAGGTTGTGTGTGAGTTAATTAATACCAGAGTATTATTGCCATGTCTGGGAGGCAGTGCAGCAAAAAGCAGGAACCATATAAAGGTAGTGAAAAAGCTAAAGAACAGTTATTTCAGTCTCAGTGCAGGTCAATCTCCCAGGCTCTTGCCTAATTTTAGTCAGTCCTTACTCATGCAAATCTCCCACCAACTTCAAGAAATTTCACCTGAACTGGAACAAAACCAGTAACAAGAGCTGGTCAGAGATTTTTTTTTTTTTTTTTTTTTTTTTAAATCCCATCTGGCAAAATGTGTGATACATTGCTGTGTGGGAAGTAGCCACAGGAGTGAAGGATATAAAAATCCACAGTGCACAAAACACCTTTCAATCAAATCAGCTGTTCTTTCAGAGATAGTGTCTAAAATGGTGGGGTAAGAGAGAAAAAAAGAGGCAGGAACTTCCTTTCCACAATAAACTCTCAGGCAGATATTATCACCAGTCGAAACATAAAAGATCTAGAAAGATCACACTTTATTTATTACCATTAGCAACTCATCTGTAGGGTAAAAATAATCATCCTAAATGGAATTCTTATTACCAGTCGAAACATAAAAGATCTAGAAAGATCACACTTTATTTATTACCATTAGCAACTCATCTGTAGGGTAAAAATAATCATCCTAAATGGAATTCTCAGCAGAAAACCCGTGAGTGCCAGGTCATCGGGGACACTTGAGATGTAAGAATCACATTAAGGAACACAAGAGGATGAACTAAAATTAACTTAACATGGGTTAAAAAATTAAAAAAAAAAAAAAAAAAAAAAAAAAGGAAAAAAAAAAAAAAAATTGCACTTCGTAGTTTTACTTTCACATGACAAAATCAACCCATAAGCCACCAAGGGTGAAAATCTCAGTGACAGCCCCACCGTGGAGCAGCAGCTTCACTGAGAAACCAAGAGCTCAACAGCACTGGAGAGGAGGGTGAGGAATCGGGAGTAAAACCCAGAAAGAAGAGAGGGGTGGGAGTGAGGTGTTTTAAGATTTTTGGCTTTAATTGCTTATTATCATATGCTGACTTAGCTGGTAATAAATTAACTTAATGTCTCTGAATCAAGGCCATAGTTTTTTCAGCGGTGATATTTGAGGAGTGATCTCCCTGTCCTTGGCTCAGCCCACGAGCTTCTCATGGCATTTTTCTCCTCCTGTCCAGCTGAGGAAGAGGAGGGATGGAGTGGCTTTGGTGGGCGCCTGGCATCCAGCCAAGGTCTTCACACTGATTCAGAGACAAGTGCCAGCACAAAAATAACCCTCAACAGATTGGAGAAATCATTTTCTCCCTGTTTCAAGATTAAATGGCTTTTGATACGGTTGCTCTCTATTTTGACTTAAGGAGGAATTTACAATGGCATTTCTGGTGTCTTCGTTGCTAGAAGGCAAAAGTTTGAATAGTTTTTCTGTCCTAAAATAACCTATTTCTTTTTAATATTAGAAAAACTAAATGAGATGAGGTGTATATCAAAGTTAGAAGGTATTAGGCCAAGAGAGATATTCTGACTTGGGGAGGTTAGAAATTTTTTTCATCAGTTCGACAGTAAACAAACTGGTTAATAGCTGAGGCCAAGTTTTATAGAAGTTGGGACGTTACTTTTAATTAACATACCTGATTTATTTGCCCCAAATAAATATCCTGCATGATATAATGCACAAGTTATTTATTTCTCAGCGTCTGGGAATCAAAACAAGTCTTGGAGGTCACTTACACTTGGAGGTTTTGTTCTGTCATTATGCACTCATAAAAGTTAATAGTCCTTGCTGCCTGCCTGAGTTCAACATTAAATTCTAAGATGAGTTAAGAGAACGTGTTAATTACTGTTCATTACTGTAGGAGTTCATGTGAAGCTACTTGGAAATTGCAGTCGACAGAGATGATGGAGAATATGCTGTGTTGGGTGGTTTTTTGTTGGGTTTTTTTTTTGTTTTTTTTTTGTGGGGGGTAGCACTAAGAGAGAAGATCAGAGGGACAGTAAAAGCTGAGCTGTCAAAAGTGAAATTTTTGGCAGCATCTGTCTTGTTTGATGAAAATTTAATGGGAAAAGATTTCTTACTCTCAAATGGGGACTGATTCCTCTCATTTTGCCAAGACAATAAAGTCACTTCTTGAGGTAAAGTGACTCACTTCAGTAGGAGAGGTTTCTGGTTGAATATCTCTGCTCGATTTGTGCTAGGTGTGGAATCTCTGCCAATTTTCTTCTGTGCTGAAAGTGCATGCAATCAGCAGCAGCTTTGGGGCCATTTTGTCAAGTATTCCTTTCTGTCTGAAGCTTTCATTAAAATACTTCAAAGGATCTGTGTCCTTACAAACAAAGCCAGGTCTTTGAGAGACTGAAAGGATTTAAAGTCTTTTTAAGGGCTGGTTTTAAACCTGAGCAGGAGATGGATTTCCTACCTCCATTAAAAAAAAAATAATAAAAAAAAAAATATTTCATTTTAGCACAGTTCTAGTCACCATTTCTCCTTCTTTCTCTCCATGTATGAAAAAGATCTGACTCTGGAGGTCTGGAAGTTTTTGTGACTAGACTTTTAGATATTCCTTTTTGTGGTGAGAGAAAATACGGAACTGGAACCTGGGTGGTTTTTTTTAAAAAAAAAAGCATATTCTTGCAGATTATTTCCGCATTTTACATCAAATAGTTGCTGGCTTCCTTATGCAGTAATTTTTTGTACATGGAGAATTCTGTTGGTTTTCAGCTTCACAGGTCAACTGAAAATGGTCTCTCAGAATGGGAGTCAAATCTGATGGAGTACACAGGTCTAATTCAGGCCTTTTTAGGATACATTTTTAAACTGTTCCTGCATAATTTGTGCCACATAAAGAGAAGCATGAGGGCAGAATGTGTATTTCAACTCCATCTAACAAACTGTGGACAAAAATTTCCTTTGCCCCAAGCAGCATCCCTGAACTGTGCCTGTGTTCCTCAGCCTTGCTCACATATGAACCTGTGCTGTGGTTTTTTTTTCTGTTCAATCCAGGTTTTCTCTTTAACAGAGATATTCCCACTAGCCCAGTTCACAGTGTAAATACAGGTCTGGATAAGCAGTGGTTCTGGTTTAATTTTCAAAATAATTTACCAGCAGGTTCATGGGTTAAAGGGGAAGATCTGTTGAGCTGATTTGAGTTCTGGTAAAGAAACTTTAATTATCCCACATGAAGGCTGTTAGGCTCTCTACACTCAATGCCTTTTCTGTTTTGATAATGTCTGTACCCAAGGTAACCAGGGGAATTCTATTTGTATATAATAATGCTCTTTTTGAGCAGGGGAACAGTGGTGGATACTCCAGAGAAAGAATGTTTGAAGAAAGCAAAACTAAATTATCATCCTGCTTGAGTACATGATCATTTGAGGTGGTTATGGGAACATCCCAAACTCTTGAAATCCTGATGTCTCCAGTGCTGGGGTTGAGGTTTTCCTTGGCTTTTTGGCCTTTGAGACAGGCCTGCCAATAAAGGAACCCGACCTCAGCTGCACCTACTGGCTTCTAGAAATCACACAAAGTCAGACAATATCAACTTATTGTAATATCTGTTATTGTTGCTTTTTTTTGAATCAGTGCAAATTAAATGAGACAGTATAAAATCAGTTAGATAATGCACAGTGAAAGATACTTTAGCGAAGATGACAGTGTTTAGAAGGAGAAAGACTCTCCAGAAAGATATAATTTCCTTTTTTTTCCCCCCTAAATTAATTTCCCCACATGAAAGTCCTCATAGACTACCTGGGGAATTAAAAGATCTGAAATAATCTTATCTTTTAACCAAGAATAAAAGGAAAACAAAGAGGCAGCATAATTATGAGCTAACCATGAGAAAGTTCTTAGTGCTAATATGCAGCAGAGGTCAGAATACTCATGATTTATAATCGACTTCAAGAGAATAGAAGGCTGCTAAGAAGGGCTCCTCTTCACAGAAGTGAGAGAATGCTGCACAGATAATAGCATTTCCTTCAAGCCCACGACTTTGTCAGGGAATACAATAAGCTGATTCATTAGACAGACCTATTCAATATAAATCCACTTAATATTAATACCTAAAAGGCTTAAAGCACTTTAGTGATCACCTTACGCAGAGCTATTGTTACAAGAGAGAACTCTTTGCCCTGTCTCACATTCAGACAGAGCTCAGGGACGTGAAAACGATGGGCAGACATCCTTTAACTCTTATGAAAGAGTCTGAGGGGACAATGGAGGGGTCTGAGCGTCCAGCATTGTCAAAAACCCTTCTGTAGCCCTCCAAGTGATCCGAGAGGCTGTCAAAGGCACAGCCAGCCCTGCTCGGGAGGTTTGATGGCAGATGGAGTCCCAGCGTTGGCTTTGGTCACATTCTGGGGCAGCAAATCATCCGAGAGCCCTCACTCCCTGCTTCTTGTGTGCGCTGCCAGGAGCTCGAGGACAAATTCGGAGGGGAAACCCACAAGGCTCCCCAGGCATTATTTACCATCCTTTAGAGATTGCCAGCCATGGCCCGCGCTGGTGTGGGGCAGGAGCAGGGATAGAGCCCTCTGCACGCAGAGTAACCTCCCCATGCTCCCTCTGTACAAGCCCTTGCAGCTTTGGGAGTAAACTGTGAAACCTTCCAACCAAACAGGGCACACGGGGATACCACAATTGCCAGAGCATACAGAGGTTATAGAGATGTAAAAATATATAATATTTTAGTACACTGTGTTGCAGTGTAAAGGAGCAATTGCAGTAGATATCCTCTCTGAATGAAATTCTCTGTTTGGGTTAAAAGGAAATGTCTGTTAGATCTTTAACAGGAAATCATTTTGAATTTGTGGTGGGTTGACCTTTGCTGGACACCAGGTGCCCAGCAATGCTGCCCTCTTCCTCCCCTCTTTAACTGCACAAGAGAGAGAAAATACAATGAAAAACTTGTGGGTTGAGGTAAAGACAGGGGGAGATCATTCATCAGCTTCTGTCATGGGAAAAGTAGGTTTGACTTGGGCAAATTAATTGAATTTATTATCAATCAAATCAAAGTACAGTAATGAGATATTAAAATAGTATTAAAATATATTCCCCACACCCCTGCCTTCTTCCCAGCTTTGAGTTTACTCCTGATTTCTCTACCTCTCCCCCACAGGGTACCTGTGGTCAGCCCACCACAGACTTTTACATTTTCTGTTTCTTTTCTTTGCTAATGGTCAGGTTTCTGATTCTCTACCCTCAACATCTTTAGCGGTGAAAGCTGCAAGAGACTGTACAGTAATTATCTCTGAAATTGCTGGCTGTGAAGTTTTTGTCTCTAGAATGCTGAAATTTTGTAGGCAACAGCAGGACACTTCCAATGAAATAATGCTGGAACAGGTAACAACTGTCCATTTGTACAATAATGTGATTGCAACCAAAATCCCTAATGAACGAGTAAATTGAGTTAGTCAAATGTCCAGGGTTTTATAAGTTAAAGAGCTACACGCACACAAAAGATTATGGATGATGGATTGTTTGTTAAGAAATAAAATGGGGTTTGGGAAATGGAGAAGAAATACAAATCTTCTGAGCAGAAGCCAGCCATGGCTGCAGTATAAGAACATCTTTGTATCCAGCAGGTTTCATTCCTTGAAGTCAGGGTACTTTAGGGTTCAAAAGCCTGATTCAAAGATGAGCAGAATATTTATTAAATGCTTCTGTGCAAGTGGAAAACACAATGATATTCTCCAAGTACCAAAAGATGGAAGTGAGGAAATATCTGACAACAAGCTTAGAAAACTGAGTGTGGCTCAGCTGAGGGGTCATGGAGAGAATTTCCCTCGGTGGCACCCAGTGACAGGACACAGGAATCCACTCAAACATAAGAGAAAAAATTTGTCTGCCAGCAGATGTGCCCAAAGAGAAGAAGAACAAGTTTTGGCATGGCAAAACAGAAGTAGGACCTTTGAACCTGGAAGAGTACCTTGCCATTCTTCACAGAGCCACAGAATTAATGAGGCTTTTAGAAATCTTAGGAATGACCTTTGGTAACATTAAAGCGTTCGAGCAAGAAATATGTGCAAGTTATAAAAGTCAAATCGTGCCACTGGGAAGAGGAAGGAGAAAGGACAGTATGTGGCTGTGGCAGGGGAAAAGAAAGGGTTTTTCCTGGGTTGGCAAGAGGACACACTTGTTTGATGGATGTCAAATTAATATCATTAAATATGTGACCAAAGAGACCCCTAATGTGCAATTATACTGGTCCTGGTTCAATAGATGAACTCTTTAGTGACAAGTGTATATGTTTCAGGAGGTTTGGACCCTGATGATTGCAGGGTCCAAGCATTCTGAAAAAGTCATATTTTCCTCTGTTTTACATATTTTTGTTTAATTGATTCGCAATGGTTGATTTCACAGAAGTGTCATTCTTTCTTTTTGCATTGTAATTAACATTCTTGAAAGGTTAAGTCCTTCTTTAAATGCACCATGACACGTTGGACCAATGTAAAATTTCATGGAAATGGAGTGCATTTTGCAAAATGTGGAGAAAAGGCCTCCCAAAGTCACAGACAATCTTGTTGTGGTGCAGATTGAAAGTGTGGCAAAGTCAATTCATGAGCAGACTTGTTGATCTTGTTAATCCTGTTGTCATTAAATATATATATATATGTATTCCTGTGAATAATATTTTTAAAATATTTCTATAGGGGAAACACCTACCCATTACAAAATACCCACAAAACGGCTGACTTTTTTATTAATTATTTATGTGTATGGGTATTTTTAACTTAAGTTTATGGCTTTTCTTTGGGAATTCTTTTAAGGAAATATTTATAATATTCTCTACGTTAAAACTAGAGAGTTTTTAGGAATCATACATTGATTCCTCAGTACTTTAGCAGTACTTTGCTGGCATAACACGCTATTAACATCTTCAGCATCACTGTCATAAAGTTCAAGCTGCAAGGAATAAAATCTCTTTATTTTTTTCCCCAAAGACTTCAGAGGTAAGTGCTGCAATGCAGCGGTCTCCTTGACTTTGTGGTATAAATTATGCTTAACTACTGTAATTTTTTTTTTTCTCAGTTTGAAATTGAGCAACTCTCAAATCCACTTAAGAATGTATTTTACCAGGAAAAGAAAAGGCGTGTAAAGATGAGATTCACTGCTTATCACCTTCTGCTTTCTTCTCTTTCATGTATAAACGTATTAAGGTCATTACTTAATTGGAGGGCACAGAACTATCAAGTCATTAGCACAAACATCAAACACTCATGAGTGTTGAAACCCTTTTGTGTCTTCAAACACAAAGGCATCTTTTTTTTTCCCTCTAAACTGAAAAAGAGGTGTCAGACTGTTAGTAGAAATGCACAAGTAAATAGGCAGTAAGATTAGGGTGCACACAGACCCTCTGCCAGAAGAAAAGTTGTGCCTACTTGCAAAATTGTGCTAAACCCTTGTGCAATAGCCAAGTGCCAAACAGAGGTAGAAATTCACAGATTGTTCCATTAAAGAAATTATAACACTGGCCAAGAGCTCTCAAATCAAATCCTTCACTGCCAGCACTAGGTACTCCACAATTTCCCTAGGCTGTATGGGAGACATGAGTGATGGCTTTGGGATGCAGTGTGATAGCTGATGATTCTGAGCACTTCTCTGTTTCCTTCCCAGAGGAGATTTTACATCTCTCAACTCACAATTGCAAGGAACTCTCCAGACCTAGGGATTCACCACCACTTCTTTGAGCCGTCTCCTAAAATGATTTTTTATTATCCTCAGAAAAGTTTCCCCTGCTGGCCCTCATGAGAGAGAAATGCAATTAGACCTGGCCCAAGGCTTGGCGCTGTGTAGGAAGCTGCACAGGTCAGATGCTGACTCCCAGTTTTCAGTGCACTAGACGCAGATTGCATTCTTCATTTTTAAGGCTGTTCAAAAACCTGCTCTCTTCTGCCTCTCGAAGCTTCAGCATTGTTCTGACTGTGGAACCCTCATTCCCGGCTCTTTTATTTTTATTTTCTTTAGAGTATTTAATTTTATCTCCCGTGCTTAGGGGCTCTCCATCAAACTCCAGAGGTCGTCTAAAGCAGATTGTACATAGCCAAGCGTGCTGGCTGTGCTGGACAAGAGCTTTGTTCAGTCAGCCATGCCCTGCATTTGCTGCAGGGTAATTAAAAATAAGGGACCAGATGACAAAAGGTGTGTTCTCTGATACTGAGCTCGGCTCACACTGCTGCTCCTTCCTGCAGTGACACCCTACTCAGTCTAAGCATGTGAGCCTTAGAATTTCCTTTAATAAACTTCTATTCTCTTCAGCAGGCAGATTTCTTGAAGATTCTTTTCAGCCTAACTGAATTTCAGATTTTGTAAAATTATAATCACACAGCTTTTTTTTTTTTTTTTTTTTTTTTTTTTTTTTTTTTTTT
>JANEHK010000033.1:4018318-4044584 GCA_025960845.1 Tachycineta bicolor | reverse complement strand
TTTTTTTTTTTTTTTTTTTTTTTTTTTTTAATGGCTATTATTTTTCTGCAGAAATTTTAAAACCAAGTTACTTGAGGGCAGACTTCTTTAACTCCTCTTGACTTTCAACGTGGGTCAGCAAATGCCAAAACCAAACAACTTGAGGCATGAAAAAGTTTAGCTAAATATATTCAGAAAGTCTTTAGAAATGCTGTCTGAAAACTAGTTACTTGTAATCTGTGCAGTATTGCAGGAATACCAATGTCCATATTTAACTAGTATGTACCTGAAATATAAAATTTTTCCATGCTCCCAAAGAGCTTCAAATATGTTTTTGCAAAAAAAAAAAAAAAAAAAAAAAAAAAAAAAGATTGTACAATATACATTGAGTTTAAGCTAAATAAAGTATTCCCGAAATATTAAAATTTATGAAATTGAGAGTTTATTCCTTCCTTACTAGATTTCTTTTCCCAGTTCCTTCTTGTTTGACTTCTCATTTGTACCTTTCATTCTTGGAAGCCTGATCTAAACCCCATGAGATCTACTGGAGTATTAGTTGTGAGAAATATATGCAAGAAGCTGGGTTTTTTTCTACTCTGTTCCACCTGTGTATTTCTCATGCTTATTTCCTCTTCAGGTCTGAGTATTTAACAGGATTTCAGCCTATTTACATGCTGCTTTTCCTAGCATTTCTTATTTTCTTTCCTGGCTTCTGTTCATACTCCAAACCCCCCAGCCACTGAACACCTTCTCCCCAACTAATTACAAGGGTCCAGAACTCCTGCATGCTAAATTACATTTCACTCTGGCTGTCTTTCTGGAAGCAGGAGAGGAGGAAGAAAAAAGCTTCAGTGTCTCCCCTGAAATTCGATTTGAAAAATAAAACGTGTGCTGCCAATAGCTGTTCCACACCCTCAGAACCGTGTGCACATTTGATACGAACACCAGAGTCATTCTCCCCTGCATCTATTACCATGCCACTGCTCCTAAAAATATTCTTACATTTTTCATTATTTCTTCTGGTGCTGTGAAAGGGGCTGGTTCAGGAACATTAATCAACTTCCCAGATACATGAAGTCATTATTTTTAGTCCTGTGATGCTTTTCCCATTCCTCTTGCCTAATAATAATCTTACTCCAGCTACCCCTGATCAGTGAGTGAAACCAAAACCTGCTGCTGTTTGTTCTGGCTCCATTCCCTGTTGCCCAAGGCAGCTCATGTCAGCATGCTTTGGGCAGTGTTTATATCATCCTGTGGCATTTCCTGGCTCCCAAAAACAATTGTTCTCTGTAAACTTCGGGGTCAATTCACCTTCATGGCTAAACATCACCTGCTGGTCACAAGTGATGGTTCTCTTTTTCTTGAACTCACTCCCACAGGGAGGAACAGAACCCTAATTCTGACACAGGTTTTACACTTGTGACCTCGAGTTCAGGGGAAGGAGGGCAGGAGGGGTGGAAAACACAAAATGGGCAAAAAGTCCCCCAAGAAATAAATAGGGAGCAAAGTCTTGGATAGCAATGTTGAAAAGCAGGTGTGGCTTGTGATGGTTAGTAACAATGAGAAGGAAAGGTATCTTTTTAGTGTTTGATTCTGATCCTGATCTGTTCCTTTGGAATAAGTAAAATCCCAGGGTCTCCCAGGCGGAGCCCAAGCAGTTTCTGAAATACGGAATCTGTTCACCAGGGGAATCCTTGGTAGACTCTTGAGACCTGCATAGTTTTAATGTTTACAGAAGGAGCTTTTGGACTTGAGACTAAAGACTGGATTGCTTAGATTTCATTATGCCTGCCTAAATATTCTGGAATCAACAAAAGATACGGCGTCTCAATCTATGCTAAACTCTGTCAATATTTGGTATGAATAAATATCTAAAAAAAAAAAAAAAGAAACCAAACACCAGAAACAGACAAAATAATCTAAACATATCTGGAATGGAGTATCTTGTGTTTTACTCTTAAATGTTGAACCAGGGCCCAAAAATATAAAAACCTGTTTTTACTCTGAGTAATTAATGGAAACTGTGGTGCATCTGTTACTCACCTGTCCTAGAAAGGTGGTGCAGCTGCTCCTGTTGATGTGAACCTTTTGGGAAGGCTCATGGTGGAAACGTTTGGCGAGACTGAAGATTATCCACTCACAAAATTACCCCACTGAACAGATAATATTACAGAGTAAACTTTCAGGGGAAGAACAGATGCTGAAAACATTGATATGTTGCATTTTATGCTGTGGTCAAGAAGATTAAAAAAAAAAAAAAAATTTGGGGGTCCTGTCTTAAATTCTGGACCTTTATGGAATGTTTTTATTTGCACAGATGAAATTCTTCTGGTTAGCTGTAGTCAGGTTGCTTCCACCAAATGCTAAAGCTGAAGCTCTTAAATAGATTTCTAACAAGCCCTGCAGGCTCCCATCTCAGTCAATAAAGATGGGATCTGTGGTGATATATAGTGAGTTACAGAGCCCAGGCTGGGAGAATTACATTTTGAAATCAGATCTTCCCAGAAGATTTCCACAATTGATTATTTAAAACTTTGTTATCTCCCTATATATGAAAAAAGCTATCCTACTGGCTGCACTTAGGAGTTATTGCCTTCAAAAGCACACTTTTAAAGGCAGAATGGTTTGGGTTTTTTTCAAGTTTTTTTTTAAAGATCAACTGTTTTTCCCTTTTCAAAACCTTTCTGAAGCATTCTGCATTAAAGACACTGGGAAATTTCTTCCAGTAGGATTCAGAGCGTTATTTTATGCTTTTTTGTGTGTGTGTTTCTGTAATCTGCATGGTGTTGGTAAAAGTGTCAGAGTGAAAAAATGAGGAACCTCAGCTGTTCCAGCTCCCAGCCATGCTCTGAGTGAAAAACTTTTCCTAATATCCAACCCAAGCCTCACTGACACAGCTTCACATTGTTCAGATTTCCCTCTGAGAAAAATAAACATTCTGATGCCCAGTCCTAAAAATCAGTTCATTAACGTTTTCTTACAAGAATATTCATTCTTACCAACATTGTTTTTCTTGTAGAAGGGATTTTCTTCACTGGTCTCTTTCTTAACCTGATATTGGGAAGATCCAGAGATTCAATCTCTTTTCCAAGCAATGCTGCAACTCCAAATGTATTCTTAGCCTGGAGTGTTGAGAGAAAACTCAACTTTTGCTGGGCTAAGGGACTCACTGAAGTCACCAGAAACTTTTCTGCATTTCCAGATTCAAAGATTTTTGTGTCAGACTGAATCCAAGGTTAAATGCCACAGTAGAATTTTCAGAAAATTTGAGTGATACAGGCTGTATTAAACACAAGTTTTATGCTGGGCCTGTCTGAAAATAATGCAAATATAATATAATCTATACTGAAGTAAAAAAAAAAAAAAAAAAAACAAAACCCAAAAAAATAAAAACAAAGTAAAAACTTGACCTAGCCATGGTCAAAGCCAGTTTTTTCATCCAAATGATTGTTTCCTCATTATAATAATGAGTTCCCTCATTTCCCAGTTTAGCTTTAGGACATCTGGCTGTGACCTGCACAACCAGGGCTTACTGTGAGCTCAAAACACTTTTCTGGGACACATCACCTTTGGTGTAGCAACTCTAATTCCACAGATGGTGCAAAATGTGGAATAATTAATATTTGACCTTTGCTGATAATGAAAAACCATTTATTGCTACAAATGATGACCAAAGATGTGAGTAGACGATTTTTTCACTATTTTTGCCAAACCCTTTATTACAAGGCTGAGGTTGAGGGCATCTATCCCTCAGCCAGAAAAGATGACTGCACTCTGGTCGGTGAGGATCTGGTCATCCCTGCAACAGCTTGCTTAAGACAATCATAATTTTATATGAAGGTGTTTGCAAGGGCAGTGAAATATTGAAAAAGGATCTTCAGGAGTCTGCCGTGCTTGGGCTGTTTGCTTTGTCCTCCCTTCTGAGTGGGCTGGTAAAATAAATGCGTGGGTTTGTTAATCCCCTGCAGCAGTTCTTGTGCAGATAGTCCATCTCTCATCAGTGCTCTCAGCTCCCTTTCAAACCTCTGCACCATTGCTGAGCACAGAACGAGTATTGCCCTTGCCCACGGCTTTCTACTGCCACTTTGGGATACTTGGGATATAAACGCACGGAATGAAAACTGATACTTAAGATCCTTTAAAGGTAGGAACTACATGAATGTTAAGCATCATTATTAAGCAATAACAACTGGGTTGCAGGCCATTAACCCAGCCAGGCATTAATCCCAGAGAAGTCTCCTGTGCTGAACTTGTAACTGCTGTTAATGGTTTAAGCACGGTACAAAGCAAAGAACCAATCTCACAGGTGTATTGACTCCTTGGTGGGTGCTGCTGTTATCGTAGTGCTTGCTGTAATTAAGGTGAATATTATCTTGTTCTCACTGCAGCACTCGTGCTGGCCAGTAAAGGAGGGGAAGAAATGCTTTCTAAGTGTTAAATCATAATAGGAGAGGGTGTCTGCAGCCTCCATGCTCTAAGGAAAGCTACATCAAATGAGAGTCTCTGCCTAAAGATGGGGACTTGGGCGAAGTGCCAGAGAGGGTCTTTGTGTGCATAGCAGCTCCCTGCCAGGAATGCTCTCTGCCTCGCAGTCCTCTCTCTCTGCAGGAACAAGGAATGCACTCCTAAAGGCACAGGGTGGCCTCAATAAGATGTTCTGGGCCACAACCTTGCCAGCAGCAGGAGTGCCCAGCTCGAGGGGAAAGTGTCACATGCGCTATGCAGACATCAGGACAGAACCCTCACCCCTGTTTCCGAGTCAGGACTAGAGAGCCGAGGGGGAGGCACAGCAGGCAAGCTCTCGCTTTGGATGGGCTGCAGGCACAGCTTTATTGCTAAGGAGAGAACTCAAGCAGCAGACAGAGAGGAAAGAGGAGGCAGCTTCAGCACAATTACCTGCCTAGGATCTTCCATGAACCTCCAGAGCTCGGAGCACTGTGACTCCTCTGCTCCTGTTTTCAGCGCTAGCTGCAACTGAGCTTGCGCACACTGCAGTGTGTGGGCACGTCCCTGACTAGGCATTTCTTTAAACCTTAAACTTCTTTATATTTCTTTAACCACTCCTCTTCTGTTTGGGATATTCTTTCACTTCTCTCTTCCCACTGAACCACCAATTTTCAGCTGCAATATGTTTAGGTCACCTCTGGTCCTTTGGGAAGAATTGTTCTCAAAGGCGATCTTGAAACGAGTCCGTGCAACCTTTAAATTTTTTTTTTTTGGTGTCAACATTTTAAAAAACAAGGCAGGTAAAACACTTTACTTGCCATTTTCCATTTCCACGAGAGGAGGATCAATTTGTGCCATTCTTTGTGCTACAGTGAAAGCAGGCTGCTTTGTATTTCCTCAGCCTTTCATTAAAGGCTTTGACAGGACCTCCTTTAAGTCTCACCCTGACAGCAGGGTGGGCCTTCCCCTGACAATTTCCTTGACCCCAGCGCAGCTCAGCTGAGGAAAAGCATGGGTTATTCAGTGACAGCACCCTTAATTTTCACATTTTTAAACTTCAGTGCTGACAGAGGGCCAGGGAGGTTTGCAGAGGGGCCGACACGGCAGGTCAACCCCGGCCAGGGGTCAGTGATGCTCTCACAAGTGCCTGGACGTGCTGCACACACGTGCAAGAGCACCTCCCACAAAGGACAGGACCTGGGAGCTGTCCAAGAGGCACAAACCATTGTCCACAAACCTTTCTCTGCACGTATTCACCTCTCTAACCCTCGTGATAAATGTTCGTCTTTTGTCAGCCAAGCCGACGCTCGTGTAACCATTGGTACCGCAATCACCAAGATTGCACTAGAAGGAGTTTTAAATCCAGTAGTTTTAAATCCAGTAGTTTTAAATCCAGTAGTTTTCACCAGAAGCTGGCGAAATGTCTTGAACAGTTTCAATTATTGTCCTTAGCATGATTTGAAATGCAGTTGTATAATGTTATTTTCCCTTTAGGCCAATTAGTGATTAGCAATCTGATTATGAAATGCTGTTTTGTGAAAACTGAAGGAATAGGAGAATCAGCTCACTGTCATGTACTTTTGTTTCCTTGATCACCAAAGTGTCTTTATTGACTTTAAGTGTATAACTTGTGCTAGGAATCAATTAATCCCAGTAAACTTTTAATTTTGACTGACAAATGAAGCGTTACTTGTTTAAAGTCTATCCAAACTTCAGTGGCATGATTATAGAATATGATGATTTATTATGATCTTGTTGACTGTAATAATTGGTGCATTTTCTGATGAGATAATTGATTTTTCAAGATCATTCTCAGGAGCCTCATTGAAAATCTTTCAAGGCCAGTGGTGTTAACAGTGATGGGCTACAATGAGTTTCAATTTAAGTATTCCTTTTCTTAACTCTCTTGGTACTTTACACTTAAGCAGATATGACAGATCTTCTGGCAACATTTATGTGAATATAAGATATATTAAATAATATGTAACATTTCAAACCTCCTTGGATCAGTTTCCATGGAGACCAAAGGCATCCACTGGAAATTAAAATATGGAGAACCTCAGCTTATGGGATGGTAATATTTGATATAAAGTTTGGAAATCTCGTTTCAGGAAGTAGGAGTTCATATGTTTGGTTAATTAGAGCAATATTAATTCTGTTTGCATGATCTTCTAAAAAAAATATGGAAGGAAATGAAACACTTTTTAAAAAAGTGCAATCTTTTTTGAAGTTTGTGCTAAAAAGATTAAATTCATCCTGTTACTGAAGAACGAGCAAAAAAAACAGCCTTAATGCAGAGATTTCTGTAAAAAAGGGGATGGAATGAGATCCAGTTTTCACTGGTAGCTTGGACAATATGGAAGAGAGGCAGCACCCTGCACAAACTCCAGCTCCCTGTGAGTGAGCACAGCCTGCCCAAGGGCTGTAGGTGTTTGGATTCCTTCCTTTGGTCCTTCCTCCACTTCATTCCTATTACAAAGGAATGATTTCTATGACGGCAGACAACTCTGCTCCAGTTTTACACTGTTATTCAGTCATGTACTGCCCCAAACCATCTCATGCTGAAGGGATGCCTTGGAAATGCAGGCATGGACAAACTTGTCCTGAAATGAACTTATCTTAACAGAAAAACAAAAACAAAACAACAACCCAACAAATTAACAAACAAACGTCAACAAAAACCCAAACCAACAAACAAAAAAACCCCACAACACACCACTGCCTGGAATACATGAAATAATATTAACTAGTGAAGGGAATTTAGGCACAGGGTTTTGGGTTTTTGTGGGGTTTTTTTGTTGGTTTTTTTTTTTGGTTTTGTTGTTGTTGTTGTTGTTGTTTGTGGGTTTTTTTTTTGTTTTTTTTGTTTGTTTGTTTGTTTGTTTTGTTTAGAACAAATCTTTTATGCTTACACTGCTGTGCAGAGAATTGCCTTAAAGGGGGACATTCCTCCCAGGAGGAGCAGATTTTCCATTTTGTCAGTCAGCTGCTGAAGACTGAAATAGCCAATCTAATCTCTGATATTAAGTCTGTGTTTGAGTTACTTTAGATCCCATTTAGCTATCAGAAATGATGTGTCACCAGCAGTGGAGCTGATTAGAACAATAAATAGCTAAACACCTCCAAATTGTTTTGATTAACAAAAAAATGTGAGGAAAAGAGAATAAATGACCATAACATGGGTAATTTTCTGCTATAGATGAAGAGTTTACCTGGGGAGGGGAGGAAAATCTCTCTTCTTTTTTTGTTTTTTTTTTAATCAAGTTTAATAGACATAACAACTATGATGTCCAATGTCTGGTCCACAGTGGAAATACTGTGTAGTCACCAGAATATGACTCTGTGGTCAGAAGATCAAATAAGGGCAAACTGATAGTGATAATTATAGTCATTTATTTCATTCTTTGAGAGATTGCTGCAAGAAGGGAAAAAAACGCTAATTAAATATAAAAACAGATGGCAAAGGGACCTTTGCAAAGGTCAACACTGGAAAAATCTTAGCTCTGAATTATCTAAGTGGATTAGACACATGTAATTTATCTGAGAGAATTTAAAAAAATAAAAATAAACCCCACTTGATATTCAGAAGAAGATAATGAACAACATTGCTAAGAGGAAGCAAACAGTCCTAATAGCAGGAGATGAAAGATCACTCAGTTTGGCTTCTAATTACTGGCTCATTAAATTCTAGGCTGATTCAGAGAATACATATGTGTGTGTAGACCCTGCTTTATGGCAATATAATTTTGGTAGAATCTATATTTGATTAACTAGGAGGAAAAAAATACACTCGGCCCCTTCAGCTGCGAGTTGCCTTTTAGAATTCCAAAAGCCTGAACTTGGTTACAGAGGTTTGGATCAAAGCATCTCAGCTCCTTTCCGTCTCCTTCAGCAAGATTCCACCTTTTTGTCTACACAGATCATCATTCTTCTCAGGATATATATATATATACACATATACATACATACATACATACATATATATATATATATATATATATATATAAATATAAAAGATATGTCCTTCCTTCTGAATGAAATTATTAAAAAATAATAATAAAAAAAAATCAGAAATCTAAGTGAGTTATTGCAAAGTCTTCCATCTCTAATGCTTTAAATTATTGTAGTTCACTGCCAGAAAAAAAATATTTCCTGGTTAATGGCATTAATATTGTCAGCACCATTTTTTTCAGCTGCACAGCAGTAAGTAGAAGCTTTTAGAGTTAAGAACAATTTTCTTAGTGATAGACAGAAGGAAAAGAAATCTTGATTTGTCAGTGCATCTTGAGATATTAAGAAGTTCACTGAGCCTTCATGTTACGTTTGTAGAGAATTTTCAGGCTTTTTTTCCAGTGTTACGAGGGCTGGAAATTAGCGCCACTTGAATTTTTATTTAAAGACTATTATTTTATTTAAAGATTTTATTTAAAGATTTTATTTTAAAGAAATGGGTTGTCTGATAATTTTTCTGCAAATGCCACTAAAGGCCACGATGAAAAAGAAGACAAACATTGCACAAGTTCCTGTAAGGATTTTGGCATTTGCCACTGTAGCTTTGTATTTTTTATGGACCCCAAATTCGTTAGCAGGAGCTTCAGCAGTCCAAGTGCAGCTGGCTGCTGTTTTGCACACTTAAGGCTCTCTGCTTCTCCTTTGGAAGTTCTACTCAAACAGTTGCACAACAAATGCGTTCATGCATGTGTCACTGCGACCAGAGGAACAAGCTGCAGCCTCTTGCTAAATTATTCTTTGAGTTGCTTTATGTCCTCATGAAGAAAGGGCTTTCTCCCCCCAAAAAACTTCTCTTGTCTGTGAAACAATCCCTGGATTTCAAAGAAATGGCAGCTGTGAAAGTGTTGGCCAGATATTGCAAAGAAACAAATATTCCAGATATTCCAATTTTCTCTGATGTATCATCAGTTTTAGGGGAGGGTAACGCTCTTAGCTCTTAGGCTTTTTATGGATTGCATGGATTTTCTGTATAAAATATAATTCCAATTAGCAATTAATACTGGAAAAGGACTTCTCATTTATCTTATTCAAAAGTACCCCGGAAAGAATTGATTTTATATTTCTCACATGTTGCTAGCAGTCTGGCAGCCCCATCCGACGTGAATTGTGCTGCTAGGAGTGTGGTTCTGAAAGTCAGATAATATCAAACATCAACATCTTTTATCTTTCATCTCAGCAGCAGCACTGGAAAAAAAAAAACAAAAAAACCCAAACAACTGTCTTTGTATCTAACTTCTGTGACTGAACTTGGCCAAACCTCACCAGGTTTTGTTTTTGTTTTGCTGTGAATGTGAAGGATTTCTTGTATGTATGAAAAAATTAAATTAAGAGATGTGGAAATTAGAGGAGAACACAGTTGCTCATTTTGGCTGATGTATATTTGTTAAGCAGCTCGAAGTTAAGGGTATATTGGTCTCTTTGTCACGTGTAAATTATTACAGGAAAAAGCAAGGGAAAAGTGGAAACAATCTGGGGGAGACTGGTTTTGCTTAAGGATAAACAATTGTCGGGTTTGGATTTATTTTCTTTCAAGAAAAATAAGAAAAAAGAGAAAAAGAAAAGGAAATCTGTGTCTTATTTCATTTATTTGGGAATAATAAGTCAAATCCCATTGTAACCTAATATACATGGGCAGTCCCACAGAGCTTTAGTGAGACCTCTGGACTCTTCTATATGGAATAATTTGCAGAATCACTGTCTGGGACTTCTGCTTTTCTCTTGATATTAAATCAAGATGAAGATTTACATTTCCAAATGCTATTCTTTGCATTTCCTTATAGCAATACATGACAAAGCTTTCTAGTCTCCAGCTCGTACACAAGCTGGTTTTTAACACAGATCTGCATTTCTAAAAGATGCCTGGAATATGGCTTGGCTCTTTTTAGCAAATGTGTAGGAGCAAGGCAAGGATTATGCAAATCTCAAAAAGAGAACTTGTTGTAGTCTAGGAAAGCATTTATTAAATTCAACAGGAGCCTTGTCAGCCTTACCCAGAACAATTCTTACACTGAAAGAGGAATGGAATATGTTTAAGAAGGCTTACACTTATAATGGAGCAGTTTTCTGTCAAGAAAAGTTGCTCTGTTGAAGGATGCTGTAGGAGCAGGTTTGTTTCAGCATGATGCAGAAATAAAGTATATTAATTTCCAGTGTATGGAGCCTGAGATACCCAAATACAGTATTCAAACCCCTGTTTCCAAGCCATGAGGTAGGGAAATTGCTGTAGAACAGTAAAAAATATAACATTCAAAGGGCCTAATTCTTTCAAATTTGATTTAAAAAGCTATACTTCTCTCTTGCTGCTGAGGGTAATTGGTCCCTTTCTCTTACTCTGCTCCATTCAGGAGGAGCAGCAGCTTTCTGTGGCCTCACTGAAGTGACTGAAGGTGCAGCTTTCAGGTGCCTGAGGCTGCTGAGAGTCCCTGGCACTGATCCCTCCTCCCCTCACACCCGGGATGATCTGGGTGCTTCAGTCTCCTGGCTTTGCCCCCATGTCCCAAGGGCAGGAGATTTCTTGGTTGTTGCTCCAAAGCTGCCTTTTCTCCCTGCAAACAGCCTGGCAGCAACTTCCAAAGAACTCTGCTGCGTTCTGATTCCAGGCTGTGCTTTGAGGTCCTGCAGACCAAGATCCCTTCTCTGGGCACAGACACTTGGTTCTGAATTACAGCCAGACTTTGAGACACTTTCTGCTTCCTTGATTTCACCTACAGCACAGCTTCTCTCACTTTCTTCCTGCCTTTCTATTCCTGCCTCTCTTTCTTCTTCCCTTCTTCTCTCCTTTCCCTTCCCTTCTGTCACATATTCCATGACTTTGAGTTAGGTCTTAGATATCTTAAAAGCCTCTGAATTTAGGAGCACTGTGCTCAGTGGGGCCAGAAATTTATTCCCAGGGTGCAGAACGAACCCAAAGTCTTTCTTTTCAAGTTTTTTTTTTTTCTTTTATCATACCCAGAGGTCACCTTCTGACAGCCAATCCCAGGCCATGGACTGATGCAGTAAGATTTTAAGGCACAAGTGATTGTTGTGTGAAAAGTGAATAATGGGTGTGAGATTATTTTGAAAGATGACATAAAATTAAATAAACTCAAACCCAATAGTTTCTGGCAAAAAACAAAAAACAACAAAAACAAACAAACAAACAAACAAAAAAGGGCAACCCCCCCAACCAAAACCAAAACCAAAAAACCAAAAAAAAAACCAACAAAAAAACAACCCCTGGGGTGTTGAGAAGGAAGGATCATGTTATCAGGTAACTTCAGAAGAATTGGAATACTCTTCCAATCTAAAATTATCCTTCACAATCAAATCTCAAGCAGGACTACACAGAGAGCTTTCAATAGATAGATCGGGCAGAGAGATCTATATAATATAAAATTATAAAAAGGGGCGTGAATGAAAAAAATCTGTTCCAACACAAAAATCTTGTGACGGAGCAAGATATTTTCAATGTTCAGCCAACAGCTGTGGGGCTGCTCACACAAAAATCCGTTTTACCTAGATCCCTTTATGGACCATTCTTGCCTGAAGCAATCCTGCACCTCTCTTAAATAAGATTTCTTTAAGGTGGCTGTGGTACTTAGGCGCCTGGGCACAAGGGCACTGAGACTTTCCCTTTATATTCCTCTCTAAACTGAATTTCTCGGGATTAGCTTTGGCCTGACCATAGCAACAGTGCCTCTATGCCTTTTCTTAAAGCTCTTCTTTAGCCAGTAAATTTGCAGTAATGTCAAATAATGTCTGCTCAATGGGGACATCAGTTACTGCTCCACTGATCTCCTTGTGAGGGCTCAGATGTCTCCGCTGAGGTGTTGAAGGGAGACAGGAAAGTGGTGGTTTACCACCAGTCCTCCTCTGAAGGACATGCAATAGCTGTCAGAATCCATTCTCACTGAGCAGCTGGAATTTTTATTTTTCCTTCTCTGTGCACGTCCTTTCCAAGGGGGGTTGGATTTATGTATCCTGGCACGCTTCCTTGGGCACAGCCAGCTCTGTTAAATCGTATTGTGCACACGGAAACGGAACTGGCACTTATGGAAGATCCTGCACAAATATCAGCAGAAGGAACAGGCGGCACACGAGGTGAGACATCCCCAAAACAGGCAAAAGGGAAAGGGAAGTCTGAAAAACAGGCAAAATTTAGCCTGCTGTCGTCAGCACTTCTAGAATTTACTGTGGAAGCTGCAATGACCTGAGAGAATACCTTTACCTCTGTTTTCCTGGGGCACCCATATTGTCATCAATTAGGACCGAACTCACATGCCAAAACGTAATTGCTAGCGTGAGCTGTGGAAAAATGATGACGGTGGCAGATTTGCTCTTACAGCTCTGGAATATTTCCCATTTTCTAATCAAAGGAGCTTACTGGCCCAAAACTGTGTTAAAAACGAGTTTCCTGCATGCCTTTCCCACAGTGTGACAGCAAAGTGGATGTGTGCACAAAATCACCCCTCGTCTAAAAGCTTGCTTTATGGTTTCCTCACTAGACAAAAAAAGGAAATAGAACCCAAATCTGCAGGGGGAGATTTGGATAACTTCTCTTAGAATGAAAGCAGAGTTCTTGCTGCACTGATGTTATCACATTGCCATGTTGACATTACTCCTTGCACCTCATTTACGTGGGTTGTTCTGGGTAGTCTGTGTCTCATTGCTTTTGGCTGCAATCCCTTTATGGCAGAGACTCTCTTACTCAGTAACATGTCTAAACACTACATAATAAACAATTTATAGCGTGGGGTTTGGGTATTATTGCCATTAGCGTGGATTAGTGGCACAGTTAGGGTGTATGGTGAGTGGATTGCTTCCTGAGCTCCATCATGCACAAGATAACTCATTAACAGTCACTCTTTAATCTGCTTTATCACATCTAAGCAATTCCCTTTCTCCTGGCACTGTTTTTTTCTCACTGTTATCTTAATTCTCTTGATTTCTGCTACTCTATGAATGCCCAGATTTGAGTGGATCTCACTCCATTCTGATACTTGGTTTTACCTTTGGAGCCCCACTGGGGGTTTGGGTGACAGAGAACCCAGGTGGGCTCAAGAAGATTTTGCAGTTCAGTGAGTGCCTCAATCTGCTGAAGTTAGAGCAAGAATTTTGTAATTTTTTGTGATAAGTTGATAGAGTTCCTAATGAAATGTGCTAAACTAGAGTTAAATATTATAGGTTTATTACCAGAAGCTGCAATTAGCAGGAATGCATGCTTGGAATTTCTAATATATTTAGTATTTATTATTGAATAGTTCTCTGCATCTGTTCAAAGACTCTCTATAGTAACAGGGAGCTCTTTCCATAGAAAAGTGTATAGGGATCTTGAAATAACAAATGATAACAAATATTGAATTATGGTGTCGCTTCAGTGTACATAAATCATCTTTGCTGATCAATTTTCATTCCCTCCATGAAATTAGAAACATGAATTCATCTGCAGGACTGAAAGAGCTTCAATATCTAACATCACATTGATATACTCTGCACCACATTGAGAGATCTCAGCACTTTCTCTAATGAGCAACCAGTAAAATGTTCCTTTAGCGCACACAAATTTTTATTGCTCCCATCCCAACTCCACTCTCCTTTCCACCTGCTCTCATGGGCACCTGGATTAAAAATATTTCACTTCTGTCATTTTTAGTGGTTTGTATTTGTAGATATTCAGCTAAATATGAGGATAAAAGCACCCTCATGTAATCTGTCACCACTGCTTGTGTGAGAGCAGCTTCTGCAGTGACCGAGGGCTAAAAGGGACATCAAACAAACTGCCAGTACCTGCTTTTGTACACATTCCTTTGTGTACGCTGGCAAAGTTTTCACAGGTCTTAGAGCACTTCTGGGGCATGAGAAATAATATTCCAGTCCAGTTTTATGCCTCAAGAATCCGAAGCACAATCATGCTCCAGCTTGTTCTGCAGCTAAGTGACAGAACTGGGAACAGTTACCATCAAAGCAGATTGTTTGCTGTGAATGTGCTACCAGAGCCTTGCTTGTTGCAAAAAGAAACTTCTTAAATCAAACCACGTGATAAGACCTTCGTAGGTTGAAGCCCCGTTTCTTCAAAAATGACTCACAAGTCTGTGCTCCAAATCATGATGTGAGGGTTTAAAATCACTGATTCATGTGCTGATAGTAATGTAGTGACAAAAACCCGGAGCAGAGTGGGAATCCACAGCAGCTCCTGGTGCACTGCTGTAAGCTGTCCTTGGGAATGTGCATCTGAGTCAGCCAGCTTTAAACCTGCACCTTATCTGCCTCAAAACTGAGGTGTGCAGGCTTCCCTTTAGAACCTCTGGACGCAAAAGGTGATTAACTCTTTCTATATTCTTGTAGAAATATTATATTTTTATATATATTTATACAGAAGCCTGTATAATAGGCTTATATTCTTAAATCCCTTCGCATTTGCCTTCTGGCTTTTCATCTAATGGGCTTTGCAAACATCAAAATAGGTGCCCATGTCCCTCGTAGCACCTAAACTGAAAACCTCATTCTGCCAACATCTACTCAGCTCCCACCCAGAGCACCTGGAGTTCCTGGCATGTAAATTTGGTTTTCAGCCTTCTGAAATTCTGGCCTGGATGTCTCATCGTGTTAAAGACCAGCTTGGAGTCTCTTGTCAAAATCAACAACACAGATCTTTCATATTTATGCTGTTTATGTTTGAAATAAAGATATATGCCCTTAGTGAGAGTTAGGGACAAGCTGCTGCAAAATGCAGGGCAAGAGAAACTGTTATTTGCTTAAAACTTTGGGTGTTTACAAATTTATTGGAAGATTTGTTCTGCAGTTCCTCCTCAAATGACTGTTTTGGTAAAACTTGCATAAAGGTCAAAATTCAAGAAATCAAACGGTACCATAAATCCAAAATTTTGAAGTCAATAAAAAAGCTGTGTGGTACTTACAGAGTTTAAATAAATGTATTTTTGCCAGAATTGATCAAGCAGATCTTCTCAGAGACAGTCCAGGATAAGTCTGATTTGTTGTCCTGGACAGGTGACATTTCTCTCTTTATAGCAAAGTCTTGATCCTACAGTCAATAGGACTTGGAAATGTTTCTGTTTCTGCACTTAGCCCAGCAGTCCCCATTCAAATAGGGTATTATTAAAAATGCTTGGAAAGAGGACATCCAAATCCAATTACCTTGTGGAATGATTATATTTCCCACAAATTTGCTGTGCCTTCTCTGTTTTATCTTTATTTTATATTGGTACACAAACAACCCAAGATAATTATATCATATTCGAATTAAATAGAAAACCTATATATATTTGGGCATTATTAATGCATTTAACTAAATAAATCAAAACTGCATTTGCCAAACCAATGATAGCTTATGTTTTAGGGAAGATTTCTGGTCTAATTTTATAAGGACCCCATATACACTAATAAAATATAACACTACAGACATAGAAATTATCTGTAAAGAAGTAGACTGCTTTTGCAACTAAGTTATCTGTATATAATACTGAATAAATTGGTTCACAGTTCTTTTTAGTGCTTCAGAAATCAAAACTACAGATGAATATGTCTTGTACCCTTCTGCAGAGGTTTCATATAAATACAAGTGCTCTAATTTTGAATGACATTTAGGGGGACCAGTGCAGGAAGAGAAATATTTCTTGTTGGAATGCACAGTTATTTTCTGGTTTTCAAATGTTATTCCTCCCACCAATTAAAGGAAATGGATGATATTATTGCACTGTTTTCAATTGTTTATTCTTGGCAGATGTTAATTATGTGATTTAATACACAACTAAGAAAGGCTTAGATGACCTGGCAAGGATGACTTGATTCAGAACTACGCCATGCAGTATTTGTATTTTTTGTAATTCAGAATGATGTCTTCATTATCAGCATTGATACCTGGGGTTTGATACCTGATTCATAATCCTTCTTGCTTTCCATTCTCCTGATGCTCAGTAGTGGAAAATACTCCCTGGAGCCAGTGTCATTTTGGAATATAAATGATATTTTTGCACCACCCCTTTGATTAGGGTTCTGACCTATCAGTTGTTCTCCGAGGCAGTAAAAATAATCAACACTTTTCTTCAGTTTATAAAAAGACCTCTCCATATGCTCCCCTGTAGCTGTCTGTTGAATTTCAGCAGCACTGCAGCTCTTTGAGCTGGCAATCCAAACATCTTCATTTAGAAACAAAACACCATACGGTATAATCAACTCCCCATACTAATTTTCTCCACTGCAGCATCATTAAAGAAATATTGTAGCATAAAGA
Source organism: Tachycineta bicolor (assembly GCA_025960845.1). Taxonomy (NCBI): domain Eukaryota; kingdom Metazoa; phylum Chordata; class Aves; order Passeriformes; family Hirundinidae; genus Tachycineta; species Tachycineta bicolor. The sequence continues at coordinate 4,027,918 of JANEHK010000033.1, read as the reverse complement.
GTAAACTGAAATATTCTTGGCCAATGAGAAGGCCAACAGCCTTCTGCAGTTGAAGATATTTCTGCTTATTTTGCTACTGTAATGTCTGAATTCTTCACAGTCTTAATATATTCTCCTAACACATTCCTGTCTCCCTTTGGGCAGGATGCGAGCTGCAGAAATTCATGTCTGAGGAATCCAGCGCTGCAGGCTCTCATCACTGCCCCAAAGGGCTCTCCAGCTCTCCAGAGGGGCTAGAACCTGACCCTGACCCTGAAACCTGAAACTTCCAGCCGAGTGCAGATAGCCAGAGGATTGCAATCCCTGCTGGGCAGTGAATTGTTACAACCTGGAACCATTTCTCTCCTGCAAAACTTCTGTTGTGCTAAGTTTCGGAGGGGAGCCAATGATCCAGATGATGCACGAGTAGGTGGAGGAAAAGGCAGATGCTTTTCATTTGGGCTTGCAGCTTGACTAAATATAATCTGGTAATTAATGTCCTATTAATGCTTTCAACACTTCCTCTGTGCTTGGAACTTCTTCCCTTTCAAGAATAATTTCAAGGTTGGAAGCAGCTGAAACATTTGGTTGGGTTTTTTTTGTTGTTTTTGTGACTTGTTACTATCTAATATGTTCAATAATTTGAGGTTAGGGAGTCCTTAAAGCTCATGCTCAGAATAGGGTTTTTTGTTTGGTTTTTTTTCAATTTGTCTTTTATTAACTTTTCCTGAATCCCCCCCAAAAGAGAGTGAGGAGGGGCCCTCTCCAAAAATTGGTCAATGCAGACCAGCACAACCAACACTGAAAGCACTTGTCAGAGAGCTTTGTTTAAATAGCTGAGCCCAAAAAGTGTGGGGTTTTTTGGGTTTTTTTTTAGCAATACAGTAAATCTCACCGGTCAGGAGGGGATCTCCCTCTCTCTCCTTAACACTGTAAAGCAACATAGAAAAAATGCACCAAACTCATGTGGGGTATTAACACAGCTTTGTAATCTGTCTCCCAGCGCTGGGAAACAACACTAGCACCGGAAGCAAAGAAAACAGGATGGTGTTTCCACTTTGGGAAGCTCAGCTGAGATTTTGCTGAGCAGAGGGTACAGAAAATGGCTTTTGGAGAAAGGCATTTAAATAGTCTGAAAGCTGAATTAATAGGTCAGTTCTAACAGCTTCCCAATGTAATTGCCATTAATATTTTCTGCCAGACACTGTACAGACAAAGAGAAAATCATCAAAGTCATTTTTGCTGGTGCCAGGCTGCTGTTACTGTCATTAATTGTTTCTCAAAGTTACACACGGCACTGCCTCCACTAGGGTCAAATTAACAAAAAGAAGCAAAATATCAGGTTGGAAACACCTTTTTATTGATTGATCATTTAGTTTTGACATCTGTAGAAGGATGGAAACTGTTCAAAAGAAAAAATAACAATGCTTAAATGATGGTCTCTGAATGACTGCTGCAAGAAAAATTGAAAATAACTTGATGAAATAATTTGCTTATTACTCAAGCACTGCAGAACTTGATAGTTCAAAAAGACACATATACAGCTCTCAGCCCTACAGGAGAGAATGAAACACCTCATGCCCTTTATAAATGGATCAGGAGAACAATGAGGTATTAATCCTCAAAATGCTGACACCCCAAACCTCTGAAGGTCAAACTGAGCACTACTGAAATCTGCAGGCAACCAAAAATTCAAACCTATTATATAGACAGGTGTCAGAGAAGGTATAAAAAATAAGTGAGGTTATCAATGAGAGGTTGATTTGGAGTTGGTTTGCTCTTGGTTTTGCGTGGCAAGTTGTCAGAGATTGTTCTGAATAGTTTGGCCACTGGATTTGTGTTGGGAGTTGGAATGGTGTCTGTAAATGTGGGGAATCACTGGTTCCCAGTTCAGTATTTAGCCCCAGAGTAAGGACATGCATTAAAGCACTCTGAAGACTGGCTAGGAAAATACAAATCAAATAAATCCTGCGTGTGATATGCACGATCCAGTGAAACTTTTGAAATGACAGAACAATGTGTTTTTGGGAAAAAAAAAAAAAAAAAAAAAAAAAGATTGCTTCTTTTGCAGTCTAGAAATTGGTGAAAGAAAAAGATACCGTGATATGCTAGGAAAAATGTGATTTTTGTCATGCATTTTCAAGCCAATGAGATTGTAGTTGTGAGATTTCACAGGCTTGATAGTTAATTTTCATGGGGAGAAGAGATCGTTGATGGATGATGTTGAATTGTAGTTACTTTTGTGTTTATATAGGCAGGAGATTTTTTGTTTCTCTGTCTAGTCTCTGAGAACACGCTGGCACCAGGGAAGAGCCAAAGACCAAAAACTTCAAGTTACCCTTCAGAATTTCAGCTAAAGCAAAAAGCTGGAAGTGTTATTTTTTTCCAAATATTTCCTGGATTTGCAGTAGTGCCTACCCATTGTAAAACCAGTGAAAGGCTTTTGAAGCTCATTCGTTAAAAAGAATGCTTATAGCACATCATGGGACAAGGAAAGATAAGAAAACAAGCAGGGGTAATTTTTCTGCCTTTCCTGTCAGTTTGTTGAATATATTCCACATTTCTAACTCACAAAACATGTTGTTGTCCCTAAATGCTTTTGGTTTTTCATAACAAGAGCATAAAGCCCATGTTGACTTTATTGATCTGTCTAAGGTTTCAGATATGGACATGTAATGAGTTCATTATATCAGACTGATTCCAAGTAAGTATCACTAATGTGTTCCTCAGAGCATTTTCCATGTGGTATTGTCTCCTGACAAGATTCATTCCTTTTCATTTTCTAGCAAGAGCTGTAGTGGCGCTGATGTTTGAGAAAAATTAATTTCTAAATTACAAGCTTCAAGTATGGCAAAGCACATCTGTGTAATTTGCCAGCAAGGAAGCTGATACAGCCCTGTTCCTTACCTGGCAAATCAGAGAAAAGAGAAATATGTATGTTTTAAATATCAACGGGTGTCCACTTAGGAATAACTCCTTATTTGAGTCATATTGGAAAAAAAATGTAGCACAAATTGAAGTAATCATGAATACATTTCAGAAAAGAAGCCTGCTTACAGGAAAAGCTTTTTAATTATGTAAAATGTTTCTTTGCAGTTATTCATAAAGATATGCTCAGCATGTTAGCACTGAAACTGGATTCACAAAACTACTTCCAGCCCTGTCTCCCACTGAAAAGAGAAACAGATCAAAGATATTAGATTTTTGTAGTGAATGGTTCCTTCTTATACAATTATTCATCTGGCTTTAATAAACATATGAAAAGTCCAGAGGCCTGTTCTTAATAATAGAAAAAACAAATAAACAAACAAACAAACCACTAAATGGAAGGATACTTGAAATTAGATCTAAAATTTGTTTATGAAAAACACTGTGCAAGTTACTAACTATAGGTCCCATTTATGGAAATTCGGGAAATTGAACTGAGTGAAAATATCTGGGCAAATATTTAAAACTACAGAAAATCTATCCAATTCAAGATGCATGTCCTAATCCCACAAGCTTACAGGCAGATACTTATTCAAATAGACTCTGTTAAATTCCAATAAATTAAAATACCTGCTAACCTATTTATTCATTTGCCTCATTGTTTTCTGATGTTCTAACTCTATATTATACATATTTGGCTATATTTACAAAGGTTTATTGTCTCCCAGAACTGGAAAGTAGTGAAATTAGGTCAGCAGGTGTTTTGCTTTGGTTTTGTTTGATCCTTTTATTTACTGTGAGAAAAACAAGAAAGCCAGGTAATAATGAAGAGTCAATCCATGCACTGCAGGAGCAGGGTATTTGCCAAACCTTAAAAGAAAAAGAAAAGACATTTTTCTTCAGGCTAAGGAGTGGGAGAAGTTTAAATAATACTTAGAACCAAATTGTCTTTTCAAAATAGGGAGGAAATACATTTCCTGTGGTACAATTGACAACAGAACTCCTATTCCAAATTCTAAGACACTGGATGATAAAAGACTTGCAGAGTCAGGATGCAGCATTTCTCAGGAGTGAAAAAATCCATAATGTCTTGAATACCTGTTTCCAGAAAACGTTTCATTTATTTACCTTCAAAACTCTCTTTTCCATGAAAGTTCTTAAATCAATGATGTGGCAGAGAAAAGAAACAAACAAGAAAATAAACAAAACTGAGTGCAATGAACAAGCATTGCCAAGGAAGGACTTCAGATAGCTCCTGATTTCATACAGTGCTCAGAGAAACCGAAATATATATCCCATTTATCCAGACCAGGAAATGATAGTGGAACATGTTGAGTTTTGAAAAATAGTGTGATTAAGTGTTAGTCGTAAAAGTTTCCTTATTTTTTATTTAATCTTAAATAACCATTAATTTAATCATTACAGTTGCATATAACTCTTAATCATCTGTTGCTTAACCACTCAGGTGTTTGAATTATTAAGTACTGTAATTGTAATAGGTGTTCAGAGAGACATAATTTTAAAATAAAAGCTTGCAGGATGACTAGAAGTAGATGGGATGGCCAATAATGGCCAATATTTTCTCTGTTTTCCCTTAGCTACATCCCCAAACTCTTTCTGAATAAAGCTTTCCAAATGGTGTAAACAACAGGATGGAAATAATTCCTATACCATCTAATGGATAAATGCTCTTTCTCAAGTGTATATTTAACACGGATAATTCATAATTCAGCCATGTATGGTACTTTGAAATGAAAATATTTCCTGGTCCATTTTCTGCTTGCCAGGCATTTTCTACGAGTGGATTTTATATAAAATGGTTTCATTTCAGCCAGATCAAACACTGATATTCTGCTATGTGGATCGATACATGTAACTGTTACAACAATTTGCCTTTTCTGGCACAAATTCTGCCCGTTACTCATTTTATTACCACCTTCCTGGGAATATATTCTAAAATCTGCTTAAAATTCCTTTGGTAACCATGGCTGTGCACAAGCTCCTGGCAATAGGTGTACTATGGTGGTATAAAAAAAGGAGAATTGGCTGAGGGTGGGGAAAGCCCAATGGGTCATTTCTCCAACTGATGCTCTGGCATTACAACATTACACATGTGCTTGGAAGTGCATTGTTCTTTTCCCAGCTGATCCCATCCCTTCTATCCCTCATGAGCTAAATCTGCATCTCAGAATTGTGGAACCTCTTTAATTTTGGGCTCCCACTGGTGGGAGTTTGAGTGAGGAGGAGTTAGAGGAAATATTTAGGATTTCCTCACCTCTCAAAAAAGTGGGGGGAAAATTGGCCTCTTGTTCACCTGTAGTTTTCTACCTGTAATTCAGCTGAAGTTGGAATGTTATTGCCTTATTACCTCTGTCTTTACCAGTACAATAATCTCAATAAAAGAACTCATCTAGGCTGCAATTAGGGTGTTTTAAAAGCTGTTATTTTTTGGCCTCCTTAATAAGCAACTTCTTGTCTTTTAGGAATAATGACCGTATACTTTATACTAAGAAAACCATGAAATTCTCTTCATATAAAGAACTGATCTTCCTCGGGCACATAGGCACAACTACCAGTTAGGCAAATGAACGGGCAACTTCCAAACAAAAATGAATCACATTAGTGCAAAAAGGGACCTTTTTGTGGATGTGTAATGCACAGAGACACAAAGTGTTTTGGAAACATGACTTTGATCTTTAAAGGATGTAACTGGTCTGCTTCGTTCTGTATACAGGAAGCAGGAGTGCTTAGCCGTGTAGTAACATGAAAATTATGGTTTATTTTCAAATAACATTTTGTGTGTGTGTACATGGAGTGGATGTGTGTCACTGAGACACACAAAGCAGTCACACCCAGACAAGAGATTTTCACAAGGCAGAGGTCCTTCTGATCCAGCTCACAGCTGAAAGAGTGGAGAGAAGAGACCCCTTTGTTTATTTCTTACTTTTTATACATTTGTGGGTCTGGCAGAAGATTGGCTTTTTGGGTTTTCCACCCCTCAGCCTCAGTGGCCAGACCAATTGTCAGTTACAATTGTTTTCAGGTTAGAAATATGCAAACAAAGGACAGAGAATGAAAAACAAAGGATTTGTTCATGTTACATCTGTGGGAAAAGGTAGAAAACTGCTCCAATATTCTACAGTAACTAAAAGATCTGACTCCATTTATGAAATTCAAAAAGGCTAATAAAAAACTCAGAAAAACCAGGGTAACAGATGTGTATCTGTCATACGCATTTCTGAGTAACTTTTTTTCTACCTGAAACAAAAACACAATGAAAAAAACTCGTGATTGAGAGGAGCTACAAAGTGATAGCCTGGCAAAATTTAACAGAATGATCAGCCCAGCAGCCAAGCAAAATATGATTACGGTGCAACAGTGTAGAGGCTGTCCTTTGCTCAGCTCTGTATCTCCTGTATCTCATGACACAGAGTGCAGAGAGCTTGCATTGAGCGTCTCCAGGATGCCCAGTCAAAATAAAACTTTAAAAAAGTGTACCTAAAGTGCAAGAATTGGACAGGAGGGAAAATAGCTGAAGAAACTACTCTTCCTCTAGCCTTCTAACAAGCTGGTTATCTTGGATTAACCTGTCCCTGAAGTCTCCAGAGACGAGCTTGAATAAATAGATGCAATGCCTAGTCGTTAATTACCTGCTTATTTTCAAACCAAGCTGAGCAGTGTTCTAACGTGTGTTGTAGGTTTCTGACTTTAATTGGAAACAAACTGGGTAAGCAATGAGACCACAGGTTTATCAAGTGCCTATTTCCTGACAATCAAGAGATATGGTAATTGCAGCAGTACAAGGGCTGTTCATAAAGATGCTTCGTTGTTGAGTGTTTACCTGCATCTCCTCCCAGTCCTTGTTCCCATAAAACAGTGGAAAAAATGTTCCTCTGGAGGCCAGCAAGACAGCCTGTTCCACAAAGGACTGATTGAAGAGATGCGATTGGGAAAATGCTCCAGATCGGTCTAAGGGGAGTGGTTTCAGAGGCTGGAAAAGGAAAACAGTAGTGGGAGGAAATTAGCATTTTTTTAATACGTTGATAAATTCAAATAAAATACCTTCTTCTAATAAGCAAAAATCTCTGTAAAGCTCCCCAAAGGGTTTATGGCTGTATTTTGAGACACACACTCAGGTGTAAACCACAGAACTCAGAAGGCCCCTACAGCTGACGTCTCAGGAGAACGTTTCATGTCAAAAGGGAAAACTGGCCAAGATGCTCTGGGTAGGGCTTTTACAGGCAGACAGCTGCAGTTTAGGGTAAAAATGCTGTGTTTTAAAGCTTGGATATTTCAATAGAAGAGCAGGAACTCTTTCCAAAATCTTTTTTTCCTGAGTGCATCACTGCAGAGACATTTGCTGAAAGCAGACAAATACATGATTAGGTAACAGGAAAACAAGCTGGGTGACAGGTAATGCACTGTGATAAGTGAGTGTGTCAGAAGAAATCACTGTGCATAAAGCCATGGCAGAACCGTGTTAGGGCTTCAGAGATCCTGTTTCTTTAAGAATTAGACTCTGTGCTAATCAGAAGCATTTTAATGTCTCTTGCATGGGAGATATGCTGGGATAAATGCACCTGATGTAGCTCTGTTTATCTGTGTGCATGAAGAAGAAAATCATTATGCAGGTTTCAAATGTCCTTTCAGTGGCTTAATGACATTCAGAAATGATTGCTGAGCTGGCATTGCTTTAAAAAGTAAAATAAAATAAAATAAAATAAAATTATTGACCTAGTAAATGTAATTCTTTCAAGAAACCTTCCTACTCTAGACTAGACACCACTAGTCATCCTTTTGTCCCTTCCCCCATACACTTAAAAATTTCACAATTCTCTGATTCCTGAAGTTTTCCAATTAATTTCTTTACATTCTAGCTGTGGAACAACATCTGCTCCTTTTATTTCTTCTCCATCTCAGGAAATACATTTGGTTTAAAACCAGAGAGTTAATTCTGCTCTTATCTTTACAAGTATCACTCACACAATCCTTTGCTGTCAAACCAGTGGCTCTCATATCTAACAGACCACAAAGCTAGAAGATGAATTGACTTTTTAATATTCCTTTAGCCAATCCTACCTTTTTTTAAAAATTATTATTTTTTTATTTTATTTTATTTATTTTTCACATAATTGTAGAGGCAGGGTGTTCGACTGACATAAACCTGTGGCATTCCATCCTTCTCCCTTGTTTCCTCATCATTTTACACCTAATGAAGATTTAGCCCTGCTGTTGTGGAGGAGCAAAAAGCTAAAGTGATTCTGTTTGCTAACCTGCTTGAGCATGCAGCCGCAGTACTGATGGCATTAGCAGAAACGAGCACACCTTGGGAATAGCAGGTTTTTTACTTAATTACTGCTGTACGACCAGCTGGGAAAACTCAGTTTGTTTTTATTAAACTTCTGAAAGTTCTGCGCATGTGAGGAATTGCTTAGGTGCCTGGTAGCACACAGTGCAAACAGTAGCTTATGTTATGCAGGGGAATAAATACACAAACACAAAGAAATACACAAAACACACAGAAAGAGTGAAAAGCAGTCTGCCAGAACGACACCAAAGCCATGGGGTGCTGTGACACCAAAGCCATGGGGTACCCCACCAGTTGTACCCAGCTAAGAAGAGTTACATGAATTAAGGACGTCACAAAACATTGTGAGATAATCCTCTAATATAAGAAACAGCCAGTGCTTGGCCATCGTCTCTGCCTGGGAGTTGTTTTTGTTAGGATTTCTATGATTTCTGTAGGCTGTCTTAGAAAAGGTTCTTCCTTACCAAATATTTTTTAATCACAAATTCTTTTGTCCTGGGAAGATCAGCTCCACGTGGTGCTTGTCGAGCTCACACAGACACCTCTGGAGTACTGTGGGCAGTGCCAATTCTCCAAGATTTACAGACTTAACTTACAGACTAAAGCAAAACCAGGAAAAAATCTCCTTCTAATGATGCTAGTTGCCAAGTTTTGCTATAGCCTGCTAAGAGATGCTTGTAAAAATGAAAGTTTCTTTCATGATATTGAGAAGCTAAGAAATTCTTGGGTGCCAGTTCTTCATTTCTTCTTAGTGTAAGTGAGTTTATGTGCAGATTCTCTCTTATTTGAAGCCTTATGAATGAAGAAATTGCAGAATTGGCACTAATGTTTGCCGAGTTTCTGGCTTAGTGTTACCTTCTGAAGCTTGGAAACAAGCATGGTATCTGAAAAAGTTTGTCTTTAATCCAGGACTGGTTGTGGGGTTCACCAATCTGAATAGTGAATTATTAATTCATAATCATAATTATGAACTGTAATATATATTATATATATAACTATTATAACTATTATAATTATTGTCACTAGGAAAATGTTGTCTTGCAGTATTCTCCAACAGAAAATAAAGTCAGGGACAGTTTATAGTGCCAAGTATATTAGTTGACTGTATGGAGAAAACCAAAACTACAGCTATGTCAAAATTATTAATAGAGTTACACACACCTCTGTGCATCTGGTTCAGGTAAAACAGGGAGAATGAATAATTGAGGTTTTGTCTACCATAAAAATTCAATATGTTCAAAGTGCTGATTCTTCATTTTCCTGCAAACATCACATTTCTTCTTAGGTGATGTAATTTGTCATTAAATTAAAAAAAAAAAAAAACCAACCAAACCAAACCAAACCAAAAAAAAAAACAAAACAAAAAAAAAAAAATAAAAAAAACA
>JANEHK010000033.1:4000427-4018218 GCA_025960845.1 Tachycineta bicolor | reverse complement strand
TTTTTGCTTAGTGACAGTATGAAACAGTAGCAATCTTGGCTGTTCTTATTGACTGAGGTTTATTTATGACATGTGCTTGGTGTTGTTTATTTCCATCTGTAAGCACTTTGTCCTTCTTACACATCTTAAAATTTGCAATTTACAACTGTGTCTCCTCAAGGTATAAATCAGAATAGGAGACTGTTCTTTGTGAATTTAACTAACTTGCAAATTCACACACTGAATTGCTTCTTCTTGAGGTGGTATCCATGGATTTTTTTAAAATATATTCAACAGGGAACAATCTTTGATTTGTTGCAGGGTAACAGATGCGTTTATTTACTTATCACAACATGCTCTGCTGATTCTGAGAGTCTTCTGAAGCTTTAAAAACTTTGTTTTTGTTGTTGCTAAAATCCTAATAATTATTTTCATAGATACTCTAGAGGTCACAGGAATAGGCACTATTTAAGAGTCTCAGTCTCTGTGCTCTTTGAAGCTGCTGGCTTTGTTAAGCTTGAGGTTGGTTGTTTTTTTCGTCTTATTTCTTTTACTCCTGTTTATTTTTTACTCCTTTCAAACAACCATTTCTACTGCACGTTAGCATTGCTGTCATAGATGCTAAAGCCTTCTAAGTGTGATTTTGCTCCTGGAAGAGCTTTTGCTCCTGACATTTGCAAGTTGGAATGGCGAGCTGTTTCTGATGCTGAGCATGTTCTGAAAAGCAATCACAAGGAAAGCATTTGCCAAATGGTGTGTTGGAACTACAAATCTTAAAGCACCTTGCGCCCGTGAGAAGTTGCCAAAACCTTTCTGATTAATTTGCTGAAGCATTTTGCTCCTGCTATCTCAGCAAATATTTACCTTGCAGAAGTCCCTGGTGTTCTGGCACGGCTGTTGGGGATCTCTGTGAGGTCTGAATGCGCTTCCACTTCTCCTCCTGCAGATGCTGCAGAGCAAGCAGGCACTTAGATGCTGTAAGATGTTTAATTTTGAAAGTTTTCCTCTGTTGGTCCAAGTTTTGTAAGACTTGTTGTTTAGGGCTTGTGTGAACCAGATTCAGGCTCAGTTTTGCAGTAGCAGAGGAGCTGAATTCCTGATTCAGCACGGTTCCATACCTGCTGAGTGGTGGTGCCCTGAAAATTGCTGATAAAGGCCATAGCCACTTGCAATAGTGGTACCTCAGAACATGTTATTAATTACTGGTTTGCCTTTTCTTCTGAGGAAGCTTGCTTATCTCTTGTTCTCACCTTCCAGAAGAATAGCCTGCGTGGGGAAATCAAATTGCCTAACGGGCAGCTCTTCCATGGAATAAACTAATTACCATTGTAATTGATTTCTCGAATTGTCTGAAACGGCTTGGTGTACTCAGGTCCACACTGAGGGCAGGGCTTGGCACGGGTGTGTGATCAGCATTCTCACCGTGGTGAGCTGGATTCAGCCCCCTGGGCGTTGGATTTCCACTGGATTCCGCGCCCACGCTGCCCTGAGGGCTCTGGTTCGTAGTGATGCTCTTCTGAAACGTTTGTCAGGATGCAAAATTGATATCACCGTGCCAAGGGACTCACTGAATGAGTGGCATGGAAGAATCTTCCTTCCCAAGGAACAGTGGGAACTTGATTGGTGTGAACCAGGAACGACATAACAGCCAGGCAATTTTCTTTTAAGATATCATGTTAGATTTTGGAAAAAAAAAACCAAAAAAACCCCACCAAACAAACCCATATTGGCTTCCCTAAATCAATACAATTTTCTTCAGAGTTTCTTCTTGCTAAGACAAATCTGTCTTAATTTCAGGCCAGGTTCTGGACCCTCAGCTGTGATTGAGACTCGGCTGTGAGATTAATTTTATATCAGGACTTTATAATCTTTTTTCAATGTGGTCAACATGCAAAAAAAACCCCAAAAATTCTTATTGGTGCTATCTAGCAAATACCACAATGTGTGTCCAATTTCAATGCTTAGGGGTCTTTCAAATCATGAACAGCAACTAAACTCAGAAAAAGTGCTGTTAAGGGCCTTTCCATAATACTTGATAACTTGATAACATAATAACTATGATTTGGAATTGTGGAATTACTCTAAACACTTTTTCTGCTTTTAGCTGCTGTTCTGTTTTTGAATGGACTGGAAGGAGTTGTGGCACTGTTGATTTCTTTGTGATTTCTCAAATTAGTATAAAATGGGTAGACTCAGTTTCAATATTCCTGAGGTTTTGCAGAGATTTTTTTTCTTTCTTTCTTTTTTTTTGCCTGTGTGCTGGATGTACAAGAGATCCACGATGTAGATTCATGCTTCTTCTCAATCCTACAGAAACAAAACATCAAGTGCCGTGTGTTGAGCGCTAGAGACAAAAAGCTGCTTGGGCGTTCCCCCAAGAAAATGGAAATTGCCTTCAAACTGCAGCAGCTCAGACAGGGTGTCCATTAGACAGAAAGCGGCTCATTTGGTGAGATTTTTTTTTAAGTTTCATGTCCTAAGGAATTTGGAGGGCTGACAGATTTCTGAAATGCCAGGATGCAGCCAACACCACAGATTTGTTCAGCTCGTAGCAAGCCCCTGCTTCAACATGGCAGCAAGTCAAAGGGATGGAAACTTCTGGGAATGTTTATTATTTGTATTACAGGAGTGCCTAGAGGCTCTGATTGGGAATGGCATCCTTTCCGCTGGCGGCCGTGCGCATCTACATGAAGCTAATCTCTGCTTGAAAGAGCATGCAGTATGAGGCAGCAAAGAAAATAAATAGGAACAAGGATAAATCGAGATTTAAAGGATTAGGAACTGGGAAACAATAAGTACATGTGTCTGCACAGAGTGTCTATACAGTTCCACTTATTTTTTCCTATAATTATAATTGCACCAAAGCAACATGCTGTGGAAAAAAAACCAATTTTTTCTGAGCCGACATGCGTGGAAGAAATAATTTAACTCCTCATTCTGCTACAGTCTTGCTGTTCTACTTTGGAAGACAGAGAATTTGAATTGTAATGGGAAGAAAATATAGATAGATATCCCACGAGAAGTAAAAATTACTTTCAGAATGTCACATTCTCCAGAGCTGGATAGTAAAGAATTATAGAAACTTTGATGTAGTTGCTATGAGCAATAAGTTTATTTAACTTTAAATCAGTCTTCAGTGGATGAATTGAAAAGTATGGTGCATGATGGGATTAGCAAAACTGGATTTGAAAATGAAATTCCACTCACTGTGAGAGAGGAGTTATAGGCAAAGAAAGAAATGAAAAATAGCAATGATTGGAAGACCCATAATATAACACTAATTTAAAGTGTGGTGAGTGGAAATGAAATGTATTCAATATGAATTTTATGAGTTTATGCAATTCCTGTTTAGCATAAGGAGAGTTCTGTACCTCAGGTAATAAAGATTTCTACAGCTTGAGAGATACCAGAGTTCTTGTCGAAATAAAATATATATTGAGATCAGTCAGGAGTGAAGGGTTACAGAAATTGACTCATAAGACTAAAGGAAAAAGTAATTAGTCATTTACAGAGAAGGGATAATGTAATATATGATGAAAATATGCCAAAATCAATTTTAGCATATTTTTAATTTCAAGGAATGTATATTTATAATTGCTTTCAGTGGGGAAGAGATTTTATTCATATGTATTCATCTATCTATCTATCTATCTATCTATCTATCCATCCATTCATCCATCCATCCATCCATCTATCCATACGGGAAATTTAAATTCAAGAAAATGCCTCCAGTTGATAAAAATAACTGTTGGGAATACCTGTCAAGCAGACAAATGTTTCTGCTGAAGAGACCAAAAATATTTCCCCACAACACTCTCTACTGGGAGGAGTAATGAGGTAGTAAAAAGTGGAATAAAACAGAAAAATCACAGCACTCTCTTAATAGAAATTTTACGCTCGTTTCAGGGTTCAGGGGGTTCTAAGGACCAATATAGTTTTGGAAACTGTGAATAATGATAGAAAATAATTAAATAACTTCTTAACATTCTGTGAAATAATGATCATGCCTTGAAAATGTTTAGGATTTTTCCCCCCCATTAAATAGTGAGGCAATACGCCTATGTATTTATATATATTTGTACGTATTTTCCTAATAGTTTTAATCAAGGTGTGCTATGGATATTTCACAAAGCCAAGGCAGCACTGAAGAGGATATTTCACAGACACTCCCTTCCCTCCTCTCTCCCTGGGGAGATGTGGTTGCAGTAAATGTCAGTGGGAGTTTTGTAATGTATTCCTGCTCAGTGTCCTTCCAAGAGTATTAGCAGTTCCCAAGCCACTCCAAAATCACCACAATTTACAAACTCATTGCTGCAATTGTAGATGTTCAGTGCACTTTTGAGCAGTAAGAATTCCCTGGGTTCACCTGAAATCCTCTGTTGTCACCACATTGGGAAATGGGAGCTGCTGGGAAGGGTTGCCCAGCTGTGCTTGTACCACACTGTAAATCAAGATGGATTGTGTGCTGAGGCACTTTCTTACCTGAGGGATCAGGAGACACCTGTTAAACTCTGCTGGCTGGAGTTTGGGGGTTTAGGTATTGCTGGAAGTTGACACACAGTAAGATCATACAGATTTACACCAAGCTTTCCTGTGTACTCTCTTCCTGAACTCCTGAACCTTTGGGTGCTCTCTTGGTCCTAACTCATGAGGGTCAAGATCAACTTCTCCCACCAATGGCCCTGTGACCAATCTCTCTCTATCGAAGAAATCATTACACTCCTTTGTATTTTTGGTAAGCAGATGTCCCAGGTGAGTTAAAAGCTCCTTCAGACCAACCCAGTGCTTACTCTGATCCAAGAATTAATTTCTGTTTGTGAGGGCCCTCTGTCTGCTGAAACACCCTCTGGTGACGTCCCAAAACTTTGCTGTTATTGTGACAGAGAGTGACATCCGCCTCTTTCCATGGCTTGGCTCTTTGGTGTGGAGAGGGGTCATTTTTTCTTCCTCTGGCTAGATTATGTTAATGAATTTTCTAAACATGGCCCTGGTTGTGACCATCTGCACCCTGCAGGTGCTTGGGGTGCCTGCAGCAGCTTGTTATGAAGAGGATGCAGAAAATCACATTGGAGTGCTTGGCTAAAGCTGAAAACTCATGCCACTTTCCTATTTAATTTATGCTTCTTCATTGCAGGGTGGGGATTAGTTTACATTTGCCTCTTCCTTCAGCTGCACATGAGAATAGCAAACGATTTTTATCACATGCACAAGGCAGCAACTTGGGGTGTGACTGACCCACAGCTTCAGAGCAGCAGCAGCCCTTTTTATGGATTATCATCATTATCCTCCTCCCATAAATACACACCAGCCACAACAATCGTGCTTTGATCTTTGCTTCTTAGATTTCAAAACAGAAAACAGTGGTTTTGTTAGGAGTAATTTGGTTTTGGCGATTTATTTTTTTTTTTTTAGTGATTTGTTCCTTATAGGAACATAACAAATGGAAGAGAGGAGTTTTCTGTCCTTGCCTCTGGTACTACCACACAGTAATACACAGAAGAACAGAGTACAAACAGGTTTTTGAACTTCCTTTGCCCCAGGCAATTGGGCAACAAGTGCCTGGTCCTCTCACACTATAAATGGCAAGGCATCATATTCTGTGATGGTTCTCTGAGCAACAAGAAGGGAAATGACTCATTTCCACTCATCAGAAGTGGACACAGAGATGCACTGTGCCAGAGCCCAGGGAAATAAAACCACAGTGAGATACTGTCGATACACCTACAGTGCAAAACAAGCCATTATCTAAACCACTTAATAAAGGGTGATGAAATTATGACCCTCAGCTCCTACCACCGTCTTCTACACCTTCAGTTAAAAGAATAAAAAATTCACTTGAAAGCCATTAGCAATTCGGATTGTACTTTGCCATGAACGAAAATACTGGAATAAATACTTAAAACTTTAAGTTTTACAAATAAACTACAGACTTCTATATGATGAACAGTGTTTACATCTGTTACCTTTCCCCTGCAGAGGGATCCTGCTTTGATTTACCGACTGTAGCACAGCTCTGAACACGGGGTCTAGGAATGAGCTCTCAGGTCACCTACGTGTTCCATGCCGTTTTGGGGCAGGTTTTGGAGCAGGATCCCCTCCCACATCACTGAAGTGCAGCCACTCACGCCGTCACTGGGCCATTTCCCTGCCACACGCCCACCCATCGCATCCCTGTCCTGAAGAAGGGAGCGCTGAAGTGTGGGGAAACCAGAACGTCCTTGGGAATTACCTCTGACATTGACAGCTTGATGGGCAGATAACCTGCTGAGGGAAGCCACTTTCTAATTGCTTTCATATACTACAGAATGCAGGTAAGAGAATTTAGGGGGTTATAGGACGACCAGAGGTCGTCTTTACTAGAAGAAAACAAATGGAGAGTGCATTCTGCAACGTGAGTGTATTTTGGCTTGTTCTTTTTTAGACTAATACATTCGCTTTTTTGTCCAAAAAGGAACTGCCAAGGCTGATACAAGCTGTTTAATAATAAGTGGTTAATTTCTGAATTATCTGTGTCCATTCAAAACAGACAACAGCAAAATTATGTTGATCATAATTATTGCAAAATACTATAGGAAATTTGGGCATATCCTATAAATACTCATTATTATCAGTACTTCATAGCTAGGATTTTTCACTGAGATATAATAAAAACTGACTGAACAGCCAGACCCAGAGTATGACGACCCTTGATGCAAAGTCTTTGTTTGTTTGCCAGATTCCTTTAATTTTATTTTTCTATTTCACAGGACGTATGTTGGATTTTTTAAAAAAATATTTTTATATTTTAAGTACAGAATAATGAAAGACTATGTATGGTGTAGCATAGTATAGAAATGTCATGGGAATGTTTTTAATTAAACCAATATGGTTTTGGTCTTCCTGCGATCATTGGCCATTTTTCTGGGATTTCTCGACATCTTCAGTCCCATCAGAACTTGCTTCTGCTCTCAGTGCACTCTTGATAATTCAGGAATATTGGGCAAATGACCAAAGTCTTCTAATTCCATCTGGCACAATTTCTGGAGAGAAAAGTGGAGTGAAAAGCCCACATATATGGTAACCCTAATATTCCTAAATTAAGTGGAGCAGAAGTTAAAGCAGGAATGATTTTTAGGATTATTAGTCACTGCTCCTTAAAAATCTGGGCTTCCACATTTTTAAAACTTGCCTAGTGGAGATAACAGATGAAAACAGAGAACAGGTTATTGTCTATCTCATTTGCAATTACACTTTATTAATACAATGGGAATCCCAATGGGGAATTAAGAGTGCATTTCATTAAAACATTATCACTTCAGAATTCTGAGATAAAGGATTCCCTAATATTCAATGATATAAAATATAATTTTCTGATATGTTTCCTTTGTTTTAGAACCAGGGATACATCTTTTCCAATTTTGATGTTTACTGATAAACGTCGAGGACTAAAAACCATTCATGATGAAAGAAGGCTTTCTTGGGGGAATTGTGTAGAAGATGTGGGAGAAATGTGGAGGATATTAGAGAACACAGGAGGCTTTTAAAGTCCTGTTTAAGCAGTGACATGTCAGTGACATTCTCCAGTGTGGATGAAAGTCGCAGCAGAGCTGTTCTTGCTGTGCTGCTGGGGATGGCAGTGAAGGTGCTTCTTCACTGGGTTACAATTAAACTTCATCCTCAAATTAGAGCCAATGTTTTGCGTCTGCTGCGCAGGCCAAAAACAAGGCAACAAAAACAAGAGAAAGAGGGAAAGACATCCTCATTTAGTGCAATAAAATGCAGCTAAATGGGGACGTTTGGGCAGGCTCTGGGCTGTCTGCTGATAATGCTTTATAAACCAGTGTGGATAAACCAGGGAACCATTGTTGTGACAGGAAATATGAGCAACAAGAACCCTGGAGTCTCCTGAGCAATCTTCAGGATAACACTTCTGTGCATGTTCCTGAAGCAGGAACTTCAATTCTCTTCTCGAAGTCAGGGGAGTGCAAGAGAGGATGTGAGCTTTCATCTGCGAGAGGTAGCTGTACAAAAGAGAGGGAAGCCAGTGGCAGCATTTCATTTCTATGAACGATAAGATCTCTATGCCCCACTTTTCACTGAGTTTGTTCTCAGCAGACTGAGAGCCAGAAAGCGCAGTCTCTCCTGAAGGCATGGCAGCCCTGCTGCACCCGGTGTGTGGCACTTTGGAAAGTCACAGGTGTGGTTTTAGGGCCTCCCTCTCACAGCGCTTGCAGTGAGCAGTTATTCGCCAGCTGCAGCTCCCTGGTGCTTTGTGCCTCCTCATATTCCATTGCAATCACATTTCAAGGTCTTCTGTTCTTTAAAAACGCCATTGTTTTCAAAGACCACATCACCTCCAGGTTAAACCTCCAGGATTGCACTTCTGCTTCTGACAACACACTCTTTTTGCTCTGAGGAGTGCAAGCCGGCACAGTTGATCAAAACACAGTGTAATCATTTGATTTCATAAAACCTGAGTGACATTGGAAGCGCCCGCACGATCCCTCGTGGGATTGCAGTCAAGAGGGGAAATTGCAAGGAGCAATTTTGTGCAGCTCAGGCCCTTGACTGATCACGGCAGGCCACTGCAGAGTGTGCTGCTTGCCTTGACCTCACATCCCCATCAAGGCTGGAAGCTTGCTGGCTGCCAGGCACACCATAATTCTGAATTTAGCGAGCTGGCTCTGAACCTAAACTGGAAGTGGGAGGCTTCATGATGGGGGAGCTCGTGGCAGGCTAAGAGAGCCACGATGGAACAACTGCACTGAAAGTCACACGGGCTACGCAGCCACAAAGAGGCGTTATTTCATCCCTGAAAAATACCGTCTGACCAAAGCAGCACCAAAAATGTGCTCTGATCTCTTCCCTGGGAAGCGGCTTTGGTGGTTGCAGTGTGTGCCTCTGCCTCTTGATCTGGGATGAATCAATAATGCAGCAGGATTCCATCAGCCTGGAAGCCACCCCCCAGGTGAGATGATTAGAGAACTGATGTCCCTTTTGTGAAAGAGGGAGAGCTGGATTTCTAGGCCCTCATAATTCTGTCTTCCAATTTTCCATGGTCTTCTCTTCTTGCTCAAACTTCACAGGGTATTAGTTGAGATTTTATGCTAAACTCTTCTGATTTTGTTACAGATATGGCCAAAAGAGTTGCAGTGCTGCTGTCTGGAGGCAAGTGCATTTCATTAGTGGTAGAGTGACCCAAATAGATCCACTGGCTGTCACAGAGGAGCTTAACAAGTTTCTTGTGTAGTGATTAAGAAAATGTCTGCCCCTTCATCTAAGGCTTATAATTTATTTTTTTTTTTCCTAAAGAGTTTAAAAAGAATATATTCCTCAAAAACATGTTTATCAATAACAGGTTTAAAGCAATTTGAGGAAAATGTGAGACCTTTCATCAATCACCAAAGCTTTTTATACCTTACATTAATTATTTTCCAAATTAAATATATGGAAAAAATCTTCTACTTTTGCTGTTTTGACAGTGCTGAAAATCAATTGCTCTTAACCATTTCTAATTTGCTCTTAAAAGCACTTACACTTAAAAGCAATTTTAAGTGTGATCCAAACCTGCTGGGATGTTAGGAACAGGTTTTCTCTGAACGCAGGCAGCCTGTTGTTGAGGCACACATCTGTTAGATGCTGTGACTACTGCTGAAGTACCCAAGCACAGCTGTCCATGAGTTATCTCCTCCAGACGCTGCACAGGCCACAGATTTATCAAATCCTGGAGAGCCGAGGTGAACAAGGCTGAACAAAGCACATCCAGAATGTCCCAGTGCCCAGTGTTAGCCCTTAAGTACTAGTCAGTACTAGTTTACTTTAAACAGAACGTGCTTTATTTGTTGCAAGGTGCAATTAAATTTCCTGAAGACCTCCAGGATCCTTCAAAGAGCACCCACTCATTTGTAATTCAAAACATATTTGAGAAGTAGCTCAGAACATATCATAACTGTTCCTTAAAGAAGAGAAGCATTTGTGGAATGCTTTTCTTTTGCTTCAAGGCACTAACAGCACAGAGCATTCAATATATTTGCCTTCTCGTGACTTGAAGTGATGTTGTTTGATTATGGAGAATTTAATGATCACATCTCATTCAAAGAGGAATATGATTTCAAAAGGACATTGGAGGCAACATATATGCAGAGACATGGATGGTGACAAAGAATCCCTGATAGAACAGCTACTAAAGACTGAGTTTAAGGAAGACCAGGAAATGATGTTAATAAACCACTGAGGAGCATCCCAGCATCAGAAACCCTACAGCAAATATTGCTCCCCCTCCAACACACTGGGATCTGATACTGTGTGACACAGAAAGACAGAGAAAGCAGCCTCTAAGGAATACTGCATTCTAAATATATTCTTAACACCAATGCACAACTACTTCAATCTGTAAGTTAGCTACTTCTTTTTTTTTTTTTTTTTTTTTTTTTGGTTTCTCTGCTAGAGGACATGATTGTGCTTGAATGGGAATTGAAGTCACTTCTAAAGCTTCAATTCATGCATGCAGTTGATGTCTTTTTTGCTACCACATTCTAGTAATAAACTTTTATTGGATATTGTTTGTAGTAGCTCCATATTTGCATTTTGTATTCTCACTTGAAACAATCAAAAGCAATAAGAAGAATCTTGTATCTGAACTAAACTTCCTCCTCTCTGCTATTAATATTCATGTTTCATGCCATGCATGAGCACTAAAGAGCAAATCCTCTTGGCTATGTGCAGTGAGACTTAAAGAAAAATCAAGGAAGATTCACTTCATGGGATTCTGCTTGGGTCATACAAAAGGGCAAAGTTAAGAATGCAGTAACAGGGCTTTTGGCAGGAAGTTCTGCTTCAATTTGTGTCAAATGCCATCCCAATACAAAAAAAAAGCCTCCATACTGCCGTTGCTAAATAAAAAATGATTTAAAGAAAAAAGGTTGGTTACCGTCAATGTTGCTGATCGAGAGGAAAACCAGACAAGACTGCGAGGAGCAGAAGAGCTATTAGTGAGTTCTGTGCTTAGGAAAGCGATGTTGGCACTCGGGTGTTGCAGGAGGAAGGAGGAGAGAGCAGGCCAGCAGGGGTGGCAGCAATGGCCAAAGGGATGAGCTGCAGTTGCTGAGCTGGCTGAAACATCTGCATTGCACAGACGTGTAGTCAGAAAAACAGTTTTATATAACCATTCTTTTTATTTGTGTCCTGTCTTCCCCAGTAGTCATCTGTTGTCTGATTAAAAATAGTCAATTATTTGGTTTTAGATTTGAATTAAAAAAAAAAAAAAAAAAAAAAAGAGTTGGTGTTTTCTTTTTAATTCAAAAGCTTCCTGGCCTCTGGGGAGTTCCTCTGCCTAGACTTAGAGAAGGTCTGGGCAGATCCACTGCAAAGCTCTGCCTGCTTCAAAGCCTTATCAAAGAGATTTTACAGCTCTTTTACTGAGCAAGGCAGCCGCAGTGAACTCTCTCGGGTATATTATCGTGGAGGTTTCTTCTTTCTTTCTGGTCTAAATATGTTAATGGTTCAGATGACAGTTATCTGTCAGAATACCCGTATTAGGAACATAGGTGTTAAGTTTCTTAAGGCCTCTGATATTATATTTGAATAGCAGAATACTCAACAAAACCTTTGTGGGGAAAGTGAAGATTTCCCTGCTCTACCCTTCCTGAATATGTTTCCATTCTGCTCTCATTCAAGGTGATGCCTGCTACTATTACTTCATTTAAACTCTCTTCAGCAAATTCCATTAGTTTCACCAGCTCTGACAAAGCCAAGGTGAAGTGCAAGCATTTTTCTGACATCCTATTTCAAGCAATTTCCTCTCCTTCGTCTTTTTTTCCTCCAATTCACCGGGTTTCCTTTTCTGGGAGGCACACACTGGTGAGCCAGTCCTTGCATGACACTTAGCACAGCCAACAGTTGTACATGAGCTGCCTGATCTTAGTGCCTGTTCCTTTTGAGAGAAGTGTGCAGGTCTTACACAGAGTTTTCTGACTGGGAAATGAAGTGGCAAGTGATTTTTAACCCCTGATTATTTGTTCCCTCCAGTGTGCCCCGTGGCTTTTCCTTCTTTTGTTGCTCTGTGAGCGTGTGTGTGTGTGTGTGCCTGCCGTGCATCACTGGGTTAACCAAGGCAGAAAACTGTGCAGTTCCCAAAAGCACAGGAGGAGGACGTTCAAACAGGGAGATCTGGACATTTTGAAAAGTCAGGACATCCATCCACTCAGATTTTTAGATTATAGCAGATAACGGTGGGCTTACACGCTAACAAAACACAAAACAAAGGGCTATAATTTGAGTACTGGACTCTGGCTGATTTAGTTAAATCAATCTCTTCCTTGCAGCTTTTCTGAGAGGACTTGGAGAAAACGAGACCGAGGATTTCTTGTCAGGTATTGCCCTCTACAGATAAACTGGATGATGGCAACAACCCGGGGGAGGAAGGGGAGGACATGTGATGTGCAGCAGACCTGCGCAAGTTCAGCTTTCACTGATTCGAAAGTTCTCTTCAGAAAAATCACGTTGCCTATATTAATGAGGTTTTAGCTTAATTTTTTTTATTTTCAAATTTAACCCTGGTTGTACAAAAAAGCAAAACTTAGAAACAAAGAAAAGCGAGCAAACCAACACATCAGAGTGTGATGATATTGCCAAGACATCTTGAATGCTGCCAGGTTTCTTAAAGCCTTTTAAGAAAGGTTCTTAAAGCCTTTTCCTCCTTTGCAAATAGAAAATATTAAATAATATCTTCAACTTCTCGTGTAATCTGTGCAAATCAATATCCACCGGTGTTTTATTCTAACTTAAAGGAGAGTTGAAAACAAATAAATGGAACTTGTTTGACAGGGGAAATGATCATGCATGAAAATTTATCCTCGAGACAACTTTTAAAATTGTGGTTCTGCATTCCAATTGTATGAATATAAAGGAGTAAATTAAGCACTCACAGATGCTCAAATATGTAGGAACTCACTTTTTATAAACCCAGATAAACCTGATGAAGACCCAAAGAAACCATTTTGTCTTCTGTGAGCTAAAAGATTGATGAAATAAAATCAAAGAGTTGCTTGCTTCTTTCAGCCTTTTTTTTTCCTTTTTTTTTTTTTTCCCTTTTTTTTTTTCTTTTTTTTTTTTCTTTTTTATAGGAATAGATTATACCATCCCTTTATGAGACTTTCAGTGGGTGGGCTGTGGATTTCACACTCTCAAACAGGTGACATCGAATCACAGAAAATGTCCTGTAAGTGACAATAGTTGAGTGGGTTAATCAAACTTGGCAGTTTGGAGGGAAAGGATCCAGAACTCCTCGTGAAATTCCTACAAATAATGTCTCTGCTGTAGTATAAGAGCTATTCAGATAGGAAAAATGCAGAGTGTCAAGCCCCAGCTGAGCCTGGGTAGGAGGAGGAGAGTTAATGACTGGTTTTAAAAATCCCAGCCTTGAAGCAATCTGCAATCACAAGAACTCTATTTGTCTAAATTAAAGACCTACTTATGCAGTCTCCTGTTCATGGAAATTGCGATATGCACATGATTCTCTCTCTGCAAATGTTGGAAAGAGCCTGACAGACAGACTGCTGAACTGAAATAAGGAATTCTAACAAAAAGGGAAAATGTAGCAAGTTAAGGAATTCTTCTATTTTATGTTCCTGACAACCTGTTAACTAATTACCAATTACCAATAAATACAAATCTGGCTTCTGGTTATGACAAGACAGTTTGAAAGACACATATCTCCTCATTTGAAATTCATGGGAGGAATTTCATATCACGTTAGAAATTATCTTTAATGTATTCATCATATACCATCATAAAATCCATAATCATGGGAAAGATTACTGGGTGTTTTACTTGATCTGTACTCTTTTAAAGAGGTAAAAGGATTGTGCTTAATTCCACTAAGATTTTTTTTTTTTTTCTCCCTGAAAGGATGCATTTGGAACTTCTATTAACGTGACTAATGTTCTTTCTCGTTACAGAGGGGAGATAAAGGGCATGGGTGGAGATCTTGCAAGTGAGGAGGCAAGAAACACTGGCCCTGCTTCCTTTTAATGGAGGCACCAGCACTCTGAGCCCTTCCTGCTGGATTATCTGCAGTGACTGCTAAACAGCATCACTCTGGGCCTATTTACACTTTTTTCTGTCATTTCCAGGAAACTCAGAGGCTGCAGATATCCAAAACAATCAAGGAGTGTGCTAAATGGTACAAATGAAACACAGAATATTATGCTGCAAAAATATTTGTTTTGTTTTGTTGTTTTTTTTTTATTATTTTTTTTTTAATCTGCTAATTTTTGGTGCCTGTGGAAATAATTAAACTCTCAGTGAATAAGTCAGCACGATTATCTTTAGACTGAGTATTCTGCATTTCAGATGTCAATCTGAATACACTAAGCAATTCAGAAAGGAAAATTCTGTCTGGTATAATTAAAGTGAAATTTCATTGTAGAAGTGATCAGACTCTTTATTTCTGGGCTGAAAATCATTGTGAGGATGAGAGT
Source organism: Tachycineta bicolor (assembly GCA_025960845.1). Lineage (NCBI taxonomy): Eukaryota > Metazoa > Chordata > Aves > Passeriformes > Hirundinidae > Tachycineta > Tachycineta bicolor. The sequence goes on along the minus strand of JANEHK010000033.1, from coordinate 4,003,780 downwards.
GAGGGAGGATATAACTCTGCCAGAGGGAAAAATCTGCACCTACTCCATGATGTGGTCAGGGTAAGAAATAGTTGCACAAAGTGTGAGACACATAAAAAGGGCTGCAAGTCAAATCTGGTTTAGATTTTCTTTGTATCAATTTGAGTAGCTATTTATTTTGTACTGGAGAGATGTGATGACAGAGGAAATTTGGCTTTTATTCTCTTCAAGAGCCTTTGCTTCTCCAGCAGGAGCTCCATCCTTCCCACCCTATTTTCTCATGCTGTATCTGTCTTTTCCATAGAAATAGTAAAAAAACTCCAAGAGTTTTGCTTCCCACTTCTCACAGAAACAGGCAGAGAGGGCAAGAGAGCCTCTAGGTGGTACTGTGCTATAAAAAATAATTAGGAACAGTGAGAAAGAGGCATGCTCACTTCTTATTCACAGATCAAGGTTTCACTTGGATTGCAAAGATAATATTTACAGAAGAGAGCCCTTTTTTCTGTTAGGTGAAATTCACTCCAGCAAGCTGAGATTCTAGAAAAGAACTTCTGTGTTTTAGCTCTGTCAAACTTCATTGCTTTGCTATTTCCACCTTTCTAACTGAGCTCTGCAGGATCCTATTTTTATAGCCATTTTCACAGAGTTTATAGGTTTAACACTACCAGATCATCATTTCATTGAAGATTGATCCTTGCCGGGGTATAGCAGAAACCCCTCTGCCAAATTTGATAAATTGCTTTCACATTAGCTAGGATAGAGCCAAACCTCTTACAGGAGAAGCAGAACACTAGATTTCTTGTAGGGGTCTTTCCAGAAAATATATATCAGAGCCAAAATTCAGTGCACACCAGGGTGGAACAAGATGAATGTCTGAGGTGACGTGCAATTCGCAGTCCGCGCCAAAGGAAAGCACAAGCCATTCTGTAAGAACTGAATTCTCTTTCAGGAAATAATTACAGACTAAAATAGATGAAAATAAAATAGACAAAACTGAAATGACTTCATTTTTTTTTAAGGGGAAAAGAAACCAAGGTTTTGATGCAAGAAGCAGCATCCCTTAGCTGCCTAGTGGGTGGGTGCACACAGGCCCAAATTTCACCCTAGGATGAATATATTGTTGCTTCTCTCCTACAAGTGAAGAGAGTCACTCCATCCACGACACATGGCAGGGATCTGCTGCTCCTGACACATCCTGGTCTCTTTTTTTCAGCTCCTTCCATTTGTTTTATTCCTTTCTCTCCCTCTGTGCTGCGAGATCTCTTCTCCTCCCCTTCTTTGCACCCTTCCAACACGTTCTGCCCCTCCTGCCCCTGGTGCCACTCTAGCTTTTGTGCCAGGGGCTGCAGCGATAGAGCTGAGCACTGATTATGGATCCTATCCTCTTTATTCTTGTCAGAGTTCCTGTCAGAAGCAGTGGATGAAGACGAAGTCAGGGTGGACTAAGGTAATGGGAGACACAATACAGGCAAAGAGGCACTACAGAAATATTCTCTCATTTGGTCAAGTGTGCTGTGGAATTAAATTTGAAACTCCTACCAGGCTTATACCCTCCCACCCAGAAAGCCTTTAACTGCTCTCCTCATGCAGACAAAGTGAGAAGATGAGGTGAGGAGCATGATCAGTGGGAATTTGTAGCCTGTTCACCAAGGGGCCCCAGCAGAGGGACTGTAGTAAAGCCGCCCCTTCCGTTCTGAACCCTGTTTTTACCAGTAAAATCAAACAGAAGTAAAAATGACTTTTCCATACTGCAGTCTTTTTGGCAGTAGGATTTCAACAAAACTCTGCAGTCCTGTGTTCTGTATCCCTCTGCATAGAATATTAGTTCTGTTAAATAATCTGATCAGGCCTATTATTATAATTATACTCATTAATATGCACCTTAGACTAGATTAATTAGCATGTGATTCCAGATATAGAGTCTGTTTTGTGTAATGTCGTAATGTATTACGTGACCTGGCTTTTTAATCACCGTTTTAGTGATCCCATCTCTCAGGTAAAATGTGGCTCTGAAAGCTGTGAAATAGAATGCAAACCCCCCACCATCTAAGTTACATAACTCATTCTGGCAAGGCCAAAGGATCTGTGTACAAATGTCATTTCAAAGCAAGTAATTAGCTTAATCCAATCATCCTATTTCATTACTTAATAACTTATCCTCAGAACAACAGGTCACTGCATTAACTAAATGGCAGAGGGACAATTCATGAAGAGCACTTCTGCTGTGCTTTGGTGAATTGCTGATGAGCTTTTGTCTCAGTTTTCGGCCTCCCCTTTATAAACAGTGTAGATCAAAATTCAGCAAGACAAGAGATCTGCCTCACCTGGGGAGTGTATGGTCTATAACAAAGATCATGTAAATGAAAATGGCATGTTTCCTCTTAAATGCTTTATTTTTTGCAACTTTCTTTCCTGTGTGCCTGTAATTGAAGTAGATGTGCACGTTTTGTCTGATGGATATTGGCTGCTGTAAAGTGACAGTTACTCAGTCAAGCATTATTAAGAGAATGCTTTTTTAATTTGTAAAAAGAACAGATCGAAAGGTTGGCTGCCCCATCAGAAAGCAGTTATCAGAAAAAAAACCACCACCATTTAAAAAAACAAACTGTATTTATGTGACCTTCCAACCTTATTTCTCAATTGGTTAAAAGTTTGTACAAATGTTGGTAAACTGACTGTTCAATTAGGGCACCTTCAGGCCACAAAGATGACTAAAGGGTTGGAGCACCTCTGCTGCAAGGAAAGACTGGGTGAGTTGGAATTGGTCAGCCTGGAGAAGAGAAGTCTCAGTATCACGGAATCATAGAATCACCGGGTTGGAAGAGACCTCCAACATTGAGTCAAACCCAACCCTAACAGCTCAACTAAACCTCGGCAGCCACATCCAGGCTGTCCTTAAACACACCCAGGGGTGGTGACTGCACCACCTCCCTGGGCAGAGCATTCCAATGCTTTATCATCCTTCCTGATGATAAACATTTTCCTGATATCCAACCTGTATTTCCCTTGGCGCACCTTCTGTCTGTGCTGCCTGGAGAAAGAGACCAACCCCAGCTGAGCACAGGCACCTCTCAGGGAATTTAGAGAGGGATGAGGTCACCCCTGAGTCTCCTTTTCTCCAGGCTGAACAGCCCCAGCTCCCTCAGCCTTTCCTCACAGGGTTTGTGCTCCCAGCCCCTCTTCAGCCTCGCTGCCTCCTCTGGATGTGCTCAAGGGTCTCAGTGTCCTTCCTAAACTGAGGGACAGAGCTGGACACAGCACTCAATGTCCATCCTAAACTGAGAGAACAGAGCTGGACACAGCACTCAATGTCCATCCTGAACTGAGGGGACAGAGCTGGACACAGCACTCAGTGTCCATCCTGAACTGAGGGA
>JANEHK010000033.1:3937426-4000189 GCA_025960845.1 Tachycineta bicolor | reverse complement strand
AGGGACAGAGCTGGACACAGCACTCAATGTCCATCCTGAACTGAGGGGACAGAGCTGGACACAGCACTCAGTGTCCACCCTGAACTGAGGGGACAGAGCTGGACACAGCACTCAATGTCCATCCTGAACTGGACACAGCACTCAATGTCCATCCTGAACTGAGGGGACAGAGCTGGACACAGCACTCAGTGTCCATCCTGAACTGAACACAGCACTCAGTGTCCATCCTGAACTGAGGGACAGAGCTGGACACAGCACTCAATGTCCACCCTGAACTGAGGGGACAGAGCTGGACACAGCACCCAATGTCCATCCTGAACCGGACACAGCACTCAGTGTCTATCCTGAACTGGACACAGCACTCAGTGTCCTTCCTAAACTGTTCCTGCTGCCCACACCGTTCCTGATCCCTCCTGACCCCTGGGCACTCTGCTGGCTCGTGTCCAGTTGAAAATAAACCCATATAATCAGCACAAAGTTTTGTCTTTAAAAAGAAAAAAAAAAACAAAAAACAAAAAACCTTACGAACCCACATAAATACAAACAAACACTTTTTCTGCTTATATCGTGAAGTTCAGATTTGAAAGAAAATACCCAGGTAAAATTAAAAAAAAAAAAAAAAAAAAAAGTTTAAAAAGTGTTACCAAAAAAAATTTAATTTTCAGTTGAGAAAAAAAAAAAAAAAATTGTACTTTTCTTCTAAATGTTTTAATTACAGTATGAACAACAAACAGCAGACCTGTGCCAAACTGTTCTGGTTTTTAGCTTGTTAGCCTCAGCAGTGAGCTGCCAGCCCCAGGAGAGGGCAGAGCAGGAACGTGGAAAAAAAATCAGTGTGAGCCCAGCGCAGCCCGTTCCTGCGCAGTGCTGCCGCCTTTGGTTAAGGCTGGTTTGTAAAAATCAGAAAGGTCCAGTTGTTGTAGAGTTTTTGAGTTGATTCCGAGTGACTGGCACGCAGAGAGCCTCACTGTATCTTAGCACTGAAGCCCTGGGAAATGTGGAGTTCCTAATGATTTGCTGTGTAGGGTTGTTGGAGGAGAAACACAGGTTGGCTGTAGCTCAAAAGTAGCTCTTTTTTTTTGTGACTAACTCATGTTTTGGGGGCTTTTGTTAGGTTTCAGTAGTTTTGTGAAATAGTGAATGTGATGAGCAGAAAAAACAAAAGAATCTTCTGAAACTTCAAGCCTGTGGTTTAAAGGCTTGCCTTTCCTCGTGTCTAAAACCGCATCTCACATCAGAGATTCAGGCGTTGTTTTACATATATATACATATTTATATAATCTGGACAGCTCTATAGGCTTGCCTGGGAATAATGAAGTTTCTCATCTGCAAGATTTGCTGTTTTCCAGGGTGAAACAAAACCCCTTTGCTGTTTTCCGGGGTAAAACAAAACACCACGGAGCAGTGGTGTTTTAGCTGGTCATGGGCACAGATAGCATGAAGGAAATTGGGGCTCCATGTCCAAGCCTTCTGCTTTGTGGGGGGCAGAAAAGGATAAACAGAGGATTAATCAGCAGACTTGGCAGGGCAAAAAAGAGAATGTACAGAATTCCTCGTGTGTCTGAGATCCCCTTACCTATATACAGCCCGTGGTGCAAGCACTCACAGACCGAGAAGGGCACTCTGGAACTCACTCAGCCAAGGTACTTTGGGTTAAATTTCCCTTTCTCTTAATTGTTTTTTCAAGGAATAAATACACTGTGGCCACAGTGTATTTATTCTGTTTACACCTGGTAGCAAAGCAGTTAACCATAGCCTCTGAATTTATGTTTTATAAAGCAGCCAAGAGTGTGAGATGAAGAGCTGAGGAGGTGCAAGGGGTTATTGCTACAATCTACTCCAAGCCGTGGACTTTGCTCACATTCATTTGTTGAGGTCAGTGTGCTGAGCTGGGAAAAGGCCCTTTAAAAGAAATACAGCCCTCACTAATGAAACCCACATAATCTATAATGGCTCTTGGCTTGTTTGTCTTGATTATCCTCTCGCTTGCTGATGAGCTAGTTTAAGCTCCACAGGGTCCGAGTTTCTGTGTTTCAATCTCAGACATTTGTGCGTTACCCAGTGAGACACAGCCCAGGATGTCCTGGGAGGCACTGGAGGAGGAGCTCAGGTAAGCACTGCGTGTGCTCATGGTCCAGCTTGAGTGCTTCTGCGATATTCCATCGAGCCACGCTGACATTTTGTCTGTTTCCTGCGTGAATTAGTTCATGAACACACGAATTTCACCTCATTCCTGTATTCGTTCACACTTCAAGGCAAAGTTGTAGCTCCACTGTGCATTTCCTAACACGCTTCTTATAAAATCTATCTGCTGGAGCTCTCTCTAACAACCCGAAGAATTTATGCATGAATTAATCAGTGTACAGTGAAAACCCATTACTTATTTGGCTGGTGTGAGTCCAGCGTGCTCAGTCATGTGCAGGATAAAGCATTACTGATAAATGCCACCTTGTTACATATCTTGGTCTAATTTGCAGGTGTTTGCAGGCCATTTGTCTTACCAAGAGAGGTGTTTTTCTTCTGGATACCAAACAAATGGGTTTTAAAAGCAACATTACCGCACTAAACTCTTGGGGTAGTTTTTAATGAAACCCTCAGGTGATAAATAGCATTAAAATATGACGTCAGAAATTAAATGACCAGAAATAATAGTTGATAATTTTGTCTTCAGGGAGAGACTTAACTCCCAAAAAGCTTGAAAATATCTGATTTTCAGTGTATTTAAATGCAAAATATTTAAAGCTATAAAAATATTTTAAGTTAGCTTGTTGAATTTGAAGTTGCTGAATTTATTATTATGGGGTTTGGTCATTGTTTTTTAGTTTGTTCAGAGGGTTTTTTTTTTGTTTGTTTCTTTGTTTGTTTGTTTGCTTGTGTGGGAAGGACTACAAGTTGTAAATGTATTTTTAGAACCCTTTTGCATCCCTTCAGTCTCAACTATTGACCCCTTCCCTGATATTTCCCCCTCATTCTTGTGTGCCTGCAGACTGAACCACATGGGCACAGAAATGCACAGATATTTAAGAGGTCATTGCTCAAAATAGATATAAATAGGTGATATAGTCCCTGCAATAGATGAACAAGTCCCAGGAGCATTATTGCTAAGATTGTGCAATGAAAATAAAACCAGAATATCTGCTTAACCTCCCTGTATTTTTCATTCTGGACACTATTTGCAGTAAAATGCAGATACATTTCCACAGCTCTAAGTAGCAGAAATAAGAAAGCACTCTGGTAGTCGCTGCATCATACAACCAAAGCTACTCTCTAAAAATCAGATAAAAGTAATAAAATTCTTGAACTGTCTAAAGGCATCAGAGTCAGTGAACTGTGCAAAGAAAAACTTACGGAAAACTATCATAACTGTTAGTCTAAAATAAATTTCTATAAGACCAGGAAAGTTTCTGGCCAATTTCCTGCCGCTTATCTGCACATTTTGACTCCATCAAACACACCTTTAGGTTTGTGCATCTTTGGATGCTTCTGTGTTTTCCAAGAATCTTCATTCCCAGTTTCAGTTTCTTGTTCAGTTTTCCTTCTCCCTGAAACCCTCATCTGACTTCACTTTTTTTTTTTTTATTCTAAAGGTGTAAGTTTGATCTTTATCCCTTAAAATCTTGGATATCAAAGGAACTTCTATTCAGTTTGATATATCTGAAAAAGACCAAGATGCCTTCCAGGCAAGTGGTCAAATCAGAAATCCATCAGAGCCCAGCTCTTGGAGGTGGGCAGGATATCTGAGAGAAAACCTTCCCCCACGGATTTCACTCAGCTCCTGTAAACCAAGATAAACAAGCACAGAAAGAGAACAAGCTACCGCCTCAAATATGTCATTTCTGCAAGTTTCAGTTGCACAATGCTGATAACTGCATCCTTTAACTTGCTGGGCAATAAAACTTACGGTTTATTGGATAATCATAACTTTTTCTCTAGATTTCCTCGATGTCTTCTCTTAGGTTTTATTGCACTTTATTTTAGAGACAGACTGCACTTTGCATAAGTTTGGTGGAAAATTCAGAAACTGATTATTAGGTCCCTAACAATCAAGATAAAACCACTTTTTCTTGCTGTATATCTCATGCTGGGGTGCACAGCAAAAAAAAATAAAAAATCCAAATATGGCTAAACTACTTTTGCACAGTAAAAGATTGGCGTTTTATTAAATATAATTTTATTACTAAATGCCTAAAAGAGGTTTTTAGTGACCATTTCAAGATAAAGCGGTTGACAAATCTGCAGCTGGTGTGATGAGCTCTCTTTGGATGGGGAGCATCCTGCTTTTCTCACAGCTATTGGATTTATACCGGTGTCGGTGTGATCAGAACAGGAGCCCCATTAATATTGTCAGGGGGATTTTATCAGAGGGATGGAGTAGGAAGGGTCAGCGGAGTCCGATTGACTGTGGCCTCTTAAATGCACAGAGATTTTTTGCTGAATGAATGTCTCACACTCTATACTGCACATCAGTAATTAATGGCTCAGCAGGTGCTAAGACTGAGAATAAGAGCCCTGCGCTGGATGCTCCGAAGGCAAGATTTATCTTCAAGTACCTGAGGTAGGACTCAAACCACAGCCCAAGCGAACAATTCCATCTCTGCTCCACAAGCAGAGGTTTTCCTGACAGCAGATTTAAAGAACTAAATGTTCCACGCAGCCCTTCCCTGCCCCATGGCCTCGTGTTTCAGAGTTTCAGTGTCTCAGTACAGAACCCCTGCACGTTCTCGAGCCGTGAGTGCTTTCCCTGCACAAACCTGAACTCACCTTCTTCAAAGATTCCCATTTTCCCCAGCTGTTTCTTGTGCCGCACGAAACGTGTCACGATTGTTTTTATTGCAGCAAATTCAGCAGCAGCCGCAGCCTATTTAAAATCATTTTAGCTAAACATGTATTACTGCTTCTACAAGCAGAGCCTGGGATTTTCAGAAGTGCTCTCCTCTCTTTTCAGTGCCAAGGGGAACGGAAGGTAAAATATAGTGCTTTAAAAGTAAGCCTCTTCCATCTGCTTAGCCACCCTTAGACCTACTTCAGCCTGCCAGGAATAGCCGAAAATTGTTTCTATTTTTCATCTGTAGTTAAAACACTAACAGGCATAATGAGAACTGGAGCTTTTATAAAATTACTGACTGCCAGGATGATGAATTTATTCTCTTCTGTTAAAATGAAGCTGTGTTTTAGGTTTGATGTCGTCCTGTGCTGTTTGGCCATTACTCTGTTTTTAAAGCAGCTAAATGAACTTTTTCTTGATACTCAAGAGCACTATTCCTGCTGCTGTATTTCAGGTGCTCACAGAATGTTCATTATAATACTTTATATTCAAGAGCTTGTGACTTCACTGCAAAAAAATCCTCCAGGCAAAAAAGATGGATCACAGCTTGTGAGTAAGTCAAGAACGGCTTATTTAAGTTGATTAAAAAAAACGTAGGATGAATTTTGATGAATTGTTTTTCAAGGTATTATTTGTATACATTAAAAAAAAAGGTCTTTCAGAATTATTCTTTGCGACTAGATCAGCTCTCAGTCTTTAAGCAAGCATGAAGGATTTGATTTGTGCACACCAGTACAATCCAGACCTATTAAATTAGTTTATGTTAAAACTAGAGTTTTCTAAACTCATGATCTTTTAATGCTGAGGGGTTTTGGGGGCTGGGGTACTCTTAGGGTGGGTTTTTTGGTTGTTTATTAATTAATTTATTTATTTGAGGTACATTTAAATGTGTCTTTGTGATTATACACTTCACCATTTTGTTTCATAACCTGTTAAGTCTATTTATATTGTACCAAAACACAACACATCAAGTCCATGACCTCAGGCAATGTGATAGAAAGATTTGATGGACAAGTAAAATACCTTTTACTCACCAATGGAGTAATTGACAAGGGAGCTGTTAACCAATGAAAGTTGCGCACGAGATCTGTAAAAACTGTATAAAATGAGTTGTGAAAATAAAGAATTGGCTTTTCCATGAAGACAATGGGGTCTTGGCTGACTTATTTCAACAGGAGGGGGACGATATTTTGCTCTAGAAGAAAAGAAGATCTCAGTGGTTGCAGGTTACCCCAGTGACAAAAAGGTAAAAATGCCTTTTCCTGCACGTGTTTGCTTCACGATCTCTCTTTGACAACATCATTTTTTCCAAGGTTTTCTTCCCTATCTCTGTATTAGTATCTACTGTGGGGAGCTCTCTGGTTAAATAGTAAACAAGTGTTGTTTTTGACTGGAGCTCTGAGGGTGCCATGGGCTGCAGCCGTGGCAGCGCTGGGAAGATGCTGTGTGACCTTGCTGCTCTGCAGCAGCTCGCTGCCAGAGGACAGGATATCATTTGCTTCAGTTTCCCATCCCCAGGGCCTTAAAGGGTCAGTGAAGATGAATGGGGTTGTCTTGCTAAGCTGTTTGCTCCTTTTTCTTTCACTTAAGTGGTGAAACCACCACTTTCAAGGGGTGAAACCACGTTCTCTAACAGAAAACAATTATTCTTCCCTTGAACTGTGAATATTCTCCACGTTTATTCTCATGTAGCACTTGCTTGATCCTACTGAGGTGCATGTGGGCAGCGTGGAGCATTGCTGGGTTCAATCCATGAACACTCACGGCATATTCACGTCAATTTGCTGCCTTTTTGGAGTGCTGTGTCTGCTCACCTGTGTGCCCTCATTTAAAAACCACACAGACAGTTGCACATGCAGAGTGTTCACTGTTTATCACAGCAAATCTATTTACAGGTATTGAAGCCTGAAGTGGAGATTTTCAGGATTAATTTAGGCAATGAAAATAAGTACTTGCATTTACATTGCAGTTCCGAAACATGACAAAGGATTAAATGAAAAACATCTTTGTTACGGATCAAGTTCTGAACAATCAGGTGATAAGGCAGCTCAACACCATTTTATTCAATGTGCATTTTGGAGTTCCAGAGTAGATGAAAATGTCTGTGTAAACACTGTAGTTAAGTACTTCATAAAATTGTTCTGCTGATACAAATCGAAGGACACGAGGCTGTCCCCTATCACTGTAGCACCAGGCCTGCTGGAGGTACTTAATTCTGTCACTGTGCTTCTGCACAGTCCAGGGAAATCAGGTAATAAACAGAATATGTTAAAATAGAATTCTTTCGACCAGTCCACAGAGCGATATTTTGTTTAAAAGTTATATCTGTAAGAATCAAGTGGTTCAATGGTTGCAATTCATGTAATAATTTAATTCCCTTCATATTAATTGGAGCTCACCTTATATAGAATCTTAAATTCTTGCATAGAAGAAAATGTGACAAAAGAGGAGAAAGATCCTTACCTCCTTCTTACTTCAAATTTCGAAGTACTGAAGCCTCAACAGTACTGGATGAAAATCTGGCTCTTGATTATCCTCAGGTTTTAGTTAAGACTGAGGACTTGTCACTATGGGCACATCAACTTCATAGTAATGATTTATTTATGTAACAATTTTATGTAAAAACCTGAGTGTCATTTTATGCCTGCAATTAAAGTTTTAGGAATTTACTTCATACAGAATAAACATTAATTTTAGCAAGGACATTTTTGCTTCATTAAAAAAAAAAATGCAGACCTTATAATCCCTGTTTTGCATATTTGAGTGTTAAGAAAATTTAGATTGAGAATATGTAGAAGCCTAGATGAAGCTGGATAATACAGTCAAGGAGAATGGAAATGGCCCAAGATTCAATTAAATTCAGGTAGTTTTCATTGGAAAAATTCTCTTCCTATTGGCAAGGGGCAGTCAGCCAGTTAACTGCTAAATCAGTAACATTGTACAATTCTTATTAGGAGAGAGTGATGAGCAAAGTGATATAATAAATAAAGATATCTTTTGTTGGCCAAGACAAGCTTTGCAGGGACTGGTGTAGGACTTAGGGACTCAAATCATTATCAGAGTAAATTAAATAAGAAATAATGGGGATATGCTTCATGCAGTGGCAGCAGCAAATTCAATTAAATTTAAAGTTTGAAATCAAAGTTGCCGTTTTCAGTGGCTAGATCTAATGGAAATGTAAGCTTCCTGAGTGGCAGTCTTCCTTTCCTATTGTGATATAAGAATGCCAGCTTTTAATCTTTTTTTTTTCCGTTATTGTTATTTTAAAGCTTCCAAGATAACTAATTGGTGCAGTGCTTGGGGTTATTTTCCCTATGCTGGTAAAAGAAATACATAATTTTTATCCATGTTGACAATGTCTGAAGGAAATGAATTTCTGAAGGTGATGACATTGCTACAGACTAAAAGGCAGACGGGAGGAAGAGGAAGGAGAGCATTTGGATTGTAACTGAGAATATAGGTGTAGAGAACAGATCTAGAAGGTTCTAATCTAAAGGGATCATTTTCATTATTGTTTTCTCGTGGGCTTTATTTTTTATGCTTTGCTGTCTAAAGGATTTAGGAGTCCTCAGCTTCAAAGTCCTTACATTTGCCTCAGTTTATAAAATTTTGAAAATTACCCATGCACATTTTTGACACGTGTTTGCTTACACATAAAATTAGATTGTGAATTTTCTGTGAAACGGGATAAATCAGTCTGAGAGAACTGAATCATTAAATAACATTTTTTCAATTTCCTGGTTTTGAATATTTTTATTTGAACGCTGCATTCAAGTGTTCAGTTTTGAATATTGCATTCAAACATAACATAATGAAATGCATTGTCCTCAAATATCATTTTACAAAATTAATATAGAACTATATAGGTTTTATATTTGACAGTAAGCTCACTGTGAACTTTCAGATTTAATTTCTGCATGTCTGCTAAAAGAGTCTTAAAGGAATATCTGACAAACAACTACAAGATCAGGCACCAGCAACTATTGATTAGGTTTGGGAGCAATGTAATTCACCTGACTTTGTGTGGGAGAAGCTTCCAATTAAGTTCCTTAAAAGAGACCAATCCTTGTTAAATTTGAAAAGTGCAGGTGCAGCAGTTTATTTATGTTGCTCTTTCTATTTTTTTTTTTTTTTTTCCCCTATACCTGTGAAGAGGGTTTTTTTGTTGTTGTTCCTACTGGATGTAGTTCTCTTAGAATGAGCCAGTATTTCAAACATTAAACCCGTCTCCTGAAAATAGGATATGCAGAAGAGATAAACCTCCTCAGGCCTACTTTATTGCGAGTTAAAGATAATAATTTGTGTGTATCCTCACAGCCCTCAGTCTTCAGAGTGCTCCCTCCTGGTGAGTAAAATATAAATGACATAGAAGATATTATTTGATGTGTTTTGACACTGCTTGTTTAAGGCATCTTATGATGATTGATAAGTTAGGTAATACAAGACAACATTTCTAAAGCAAATTTCTAGCCTTGCATTTTAAAGTTGTTCTCCACTGCTGATGCTTTCTAAGCTCTTTAGCACAGTGCACAGGAGCTGTTTCTTCTCTTAGGTTTAATGGGTGTTCAAGAGGAAATATGCTAAAAAGAAAGAGAAAGTAACTTCTCATGGATATATGCCTTGTGGAATTTTAAATACATGAAAAAGTCCAAAAACTTGATTTTACTGGAATTCATGTGTTGTTTTTTGGGTTGGTTTTTTGTTGTTGTTGTTGTTGTTGTTGTTTGTTTGTTTTTTTCCTCACTTTAAAGTGTCTGCTCTGAGATGAATTAGCTGTGAAAAAGGCTGAGTCCTGTGCATGGCTTATCTGTATTAAAAAGTGACCTTAATTATGAAATTGAGCAATATTTAAACTTCTCCTTAGTGTCTTACTTTTGATTCAGACTCTCCAGCTGTGATCCAAATCCACTTTAGGCAAAAAAGGGCAAAACACCTAAAAGCACAGATTTTGAGATGGGGCAAGCCCGCCATGCTTTGACAATACTCAGCACTCCTGTGTTTGTTATTCCCCTTAAAGGTGTTTTTTAAGTGATGGAATTTTATTTGTCAGGTGCTGAAATGTCATTTTTGTAGGTAAGTGACCAATTCTTGCTTTTGTTGCTTCCTCTGTTGCCAGGTTGTGATTGCACCTACTTTTTCCATTCTTTGCACACGCCTTGGTCTTTGCTTTCACCAATGTAAATGCTTCCAAAACCGAGTAAAGGCAAAAGAAATACGCACAAAAAAAAAAAAAAAAAAAAATTTGAGTATTATTGCCATCTTTTGTGGAACTACAGCTTACAAAGTCTGTCTTGTACGTTCTTTTAATTAGGAGCAAATAGAAGTCTCTTAGGTTTTAATTTATTTATTTGCCACGTAACTGATAAATATTTTAAATTGAGATGGGGTCTGTAGGCTTATTTTGGGGAAACAAATGAGGATCTTTGAGGGGAAGGATTTTGTATCTCAGCGCGGTGTTGGAGAATGCAATGAAGCAGACTGAATTACTGAAGCATATAATGGGCAAAAATATTCTGATGGGAAACAATTGCTTAAAATCTAAGAAGCAGATAGCACCACAAAACAGTTATTTTTCCTAATATTTTTTTTCAATCATATTAATTGTAATTGCTGCCCATATAAAGAATGATATCTCTATCACAAGGTGCTCCTAACGCTTCTTGAGTTTTTAATCTCACAGAATCATTGCTGGGTTGTCCAAAGAATGCATTCTCCTTGAGAGTCTGTGCTGGAATTTTCAAACCATTAATACTATTTAGCTGCTGGAGGCCTCTCTGGCCTCCCATTGAGGCAGATCCTCTGTCAGGGGAGTCTTTTCTGATTTAGTCTTTTATTGGTGCTGGCGACCTGAAAGTGCCTTTGTGTCTGAAATCGGTATATTATGTGTTTAGAGAATTTTCACGATGTCAAAGAAAAAGCAAGTACCGAAGAAAATAGCTCCTATTATTCTCTGCAAGGTCCTTTTCTATTGATTGGATGTTGGCATATTTTTGCACTCTGTGATCTAGTTTTGTGGTTGTCTGTTCTTCCATGATTAGTCAGCTTTTCATCTATGAAGTCACTTATCATTAATAAGAAAAATCAGTGTTTTGGTGGGGTTTTCTTGTGGTTTTTTGTTTGGTTGGTTTGGTGTGGTTTTGTGTTTGTTTTTTGTTGTTGTTGTTGTTTTAATTTCTTTTGGTAAGACACTAGAACAAGTACTGAAGAAAGTATTTTTCTCTTCTACAGAGAAGTGAAAGAATAATTACTCACTGACTTGTAACTGGATATGAGCTAAGGCATCTGAGGTGGAACTGGTTAGGAAAAACATCAGGAAATAATTTGTAGGGAATATATTCCTTTAGCTGTGTGATAAAGGGAGATGAGAAAGTAGAAAAGCTCTTAACTACAGTGGTTTATTAGATAATCAAACATTGGGAAGGCCACAAATGTACTGGGAAGGGAAAGAAGCACAAGAGAAGTCACTGCAAAACTTCAGTTTTCTTAACAACCTCCGTTGTTTTTGCTTTCACTAAGATACAATTTCATCTTTATGTTGATGAAATTTAAATATCCAAGTCAAATCTTATTCCTGTCAAATGCAGATTATATAATTGACTCAGAAAAGAGCCAGAAGGCAAGTATTATGTCAATGCAAAATCTTAATGGTAGGAAATTGATAATTTGGAATTGAATGCAAATGTTTTTTTGTTTCCGCTCGTTTTATTGTCTTGCAAATGATGGCTACAAATGCCCCCGGCTAAAATTGTAAATTAATTGTTCTCAGGAACATTTAATGTTCTAATTCTTCTAACTTTGTAAGTAAAAGTATGTTTATGACTTGTGGGGAACTAAAAGCTTCGTTTCCATTTTTAAATGAAATTAACTGAATCAATTTGAATTGTAAACTACTTACTGAGCTTATTTTGAAATGGCCACATTTTAGCATATTAAAATATTAATAACTCATGTGAACCAAAAATAATGAAATCAACGTTTGACAAACGTTGAAGGCTTGCCAAGGGCTCATCTGGTAAGAATGATTCTGACAGTATTTCAGAATACTGCTTATCCAAATCATGAAGCCATTGGTGGCAAACTCCTTTTCCCTCAATTTTTGATTTCACCTGTTGAGATTTATTGTGAATATATTCAATTGTAAGATGTTTCTCCATAGAAGGAGAACAGACCAGCTGCTCAGACAGTGTTCTCTGCAGCTGGCTTAAGGTGTGTGGAACCATGGTGATTTATGGCAGCTTTGGATGTGACAGCATTTTATCTAAATGCATTAGAACGAGGTCCCCTGACCTTCCCTTACAATCAGCCAGAAGGAAAAATGGATTTGACTGGTTTATAGCCTTGCAGAAAATTATCTAGTCAAAACACAAGTAGTAGGTAAGGAGTTTTGTGGCAATAAGACCATCAATTAGGTTGCAGCATGAGCTTTCAGGTGTAGTTGAATTTTTCTGCCTCTTAGAAGGACACTAAAATCTCTGGAGCTTAAGTTATTTTTCCTTTCTGTCTTTTATTTTTTTTTCCTCCAGCTGAGCTCCCTCTTCCAGGGGTGCGTGGCAGTGGCACAGGTTTCTAAAAGGGAAGGGGGATGTGATATCTTGTTTATGAATGCAGGTATCTCAAAGATGAGATCTGTAGGGAAAGCTGGAATAAAGATAGATAGATAGATAGATATACATATATATATATATATTTTTTTTTTTTTCCTTGTAACAGATTTTATTGGGGAGCAGTAAATTCTTGTGGTAATTAATTCCTCTAGGATACTACTTTATGGGATTTGCTCTAAAACTGTGTCAGCACAGTTTTTCCTTTTTCTTAGAAGGAATGAGTGCAGAGAATGTCTTCAGAAATTATGGATTACCTCAGTGTCTTGAAGAGTCTCAGACTAGTTTGATGGAAGAGCATTACCTGAATTCTGTCTTCTGGCCTCCAAAGCCTGAGAAGTTCCCAAAATCATGCTTTCTGAATGGAAGTCAATAGAAGTGAATGTGGTGCTTTGATTTCTTTCCTTTCAATGGAAATTTCTGAAGGAGTTCTGGAATGCATTTAGTGTTTTGATTCCTGAAGGAGATGTGGAATTTAATAATCTATGAATCTGTAAATAACTTTGTAATAATTATGAAGAAAGGCAATTCTAATCTCTCCACAGCACTGTCTTAACAGAGGAAATGCTGCCTCAAATATCAGCTGCAAAAAACTGACTTGGGACTATTGTTCTAGAAATTACTCTTTTCAAAAGCAAGGCATTTTATAGTGATTCTTAAGATCAATCCCACATTGTATTCACAGTAGAATTTGATGTGGGGAAGAACTTGTCACGCTTTGCTCATCCAAAGCAGTGACTCCAGCTTCTGCAGGTGCTTGCAGTGCTCATGACTCTTTTGGGAGGGCTAATGCAGCCTCCTTTGGCCAGGGTATGCTGAAATCTGAGTTGGGTATAACATATTTATTATAAATATTATTCTTTCGGAATGCTACCGGTGTGCACAGTCTCAAACACTGTGTCTGTGTTGATAAAAAGTCATTTTGTGAAGCCTCTGTGTTGAAAAGAAGTATAGAAGTTTAAGTGAAAAATTGCTGGTTTCCTAGCAAATAGTTCTAGCTCTTATTGGTTATTTATGGGAGGGAGAGCTCCTCTGTGCCCCTTTCCCCCCTCAGAAACTGGAAAATAACTTTACTGGGGATTTTTCTGTGATGATTTCTAAAAGGACAATGTTAAGTGCTGTCACAGAGCCTGCCTTCAGGCAGATTGTAAATATTCTTACTCTCTGCAGATTTTTGTGAATCCTAATCACAGTGATCTGAGCCATAGAGCTACTACATCTCCTCCAGTTTCCTTTCAATGAAATTCCCTCTAATTTTTGTAATACATGTTAGATAAAATGTAATTAAATACAGACATTACATTTTGAGGCTGTTCTCAACCTCTTTCTGCTGCTTCTCTCTGCTGCCTTAAATTTCACATAGGACCTATAGACCTCAGTAGCCATCACTTGGCCTTTCCAAATGCAAATTGGGATTGTGCTGGTGCTTTTAATCATTTGCTTATTGCTTCTCATCTCCTACCAGAATCTGAATCTCTGTTACCAAAGTCAAAGGTCATATAGAAAATAATTAAGCATACAAAGCTGCAAGCACTTCTGAGAGCCACTGGTTCTGTTCTGTTCACTCAGATCATTCGACATCAGGCAGGATCAGAAGGGATGGAAAAAAATTTTTGGAGCTCATGAGCATACAAATATCATTGGAGCGGAGTTTGACTTTCAACTTTAGTAGATATATTCTGTATCTACTGATATTTTATACCACATGGAATAGAAACAAAGTAGTGGAAGGTAATACATTTAATTTACCTTCATAAGACCTTCCTTTCAGGCCTTTCACTGAATACATCTTTTTGAAAGGAATGAATTGTTCAGAGTTGCACATTTCATGGATGTTTTTCTTAAGCACCTCGCTGTTAGTTCTGCCTTGCATTTCATGGAGCTCCAGGAAGAGAATTTGGTCTACAAGGAAATATGTAATTGTCCATATCAGCTCAGCAGCACAATTGCATTGAATGGCTTTAGGAACCTTTCCTTAGATGAGGGATGAAGTGTCAGACGCTGGACAATAGCTTTCCCAGAGGTTTCAAATGGCATGCAATCAAATCTTTAATAATGCTTGAAAATGAGCACACAAAGACTCACAAACCTGGAGGAGAGTTGCTAAAAAAAAAAATTGTGCCAGTCACAGAATTATCTTTGTTGTTCAGACATTCAAGACAGCTGCAGTGTGTACATTTTAATCGTTTTTCTTCATTCAGCAAGCTGCAGACACTACAGGTGTGTTCTAAGGCAGTGGGCCAGGAGCAGGCAGCATGGGGGAGATCCCTACTAGAATCTAATATACCAAATAAGTTCTGTGGTTTTGTGCTGGTTAACACAACGGTGAAAAAGTTGATGGGACTCGAAAGCGAACTAGTGACACATAAAATCTGCCTAGTCCTAGTTTGGGGTCATAATCTGGGAAGATGATTTCAGTGCACAAGTTTGCAGGAATGTGCTGTTCTCTTAAGGGTCAAATTGTCTTTATTCAGTGCGGGATTACATCAAAAAATGAAAGGCTAGAACTTCTGCTGCAGTTGGTCCTCTGGCACCACATTTTGATGTATTGTTCATCACAATACCACGCCTGATAAATGGTTTCATAGAAACCAAATAGGCTTTTTCTGTAGAGTGTCATGACTAATTTGTCTCTGACTAATTTGGCAGAGCACACTATAAAATATTGATGTGGGTAGCCTAGCTCCTTCCTCATAAATAGAGCAAGGCTTTACAGTGAATTATTTTGAATTAAAAAATGTTATTTTACCTACGAATTCTGAAGGTCAAAATATGCGTCAGGGAAGGTTGTGCTGATGGAAAGATTAGAAAGCAAGGAAGAGAAAAAGGAGATATATCCATTAAAGAATGAGACAGAAGAAGAGGGCCAATAGAGCTACATTTCTGAGGAACAGTTAAAGAGACCTCTCAGTGTTTTTGTCTTGGACTGAGACAATTATTTCCAGGAGAATGAAGAAGTTCCTGGGTCTTTTTACCTTATTAGAACAAGGGGTGAGTCTTAAACACCTGCTGGGATGTGGTGTATCTCTAGTTACAAGGCCTAATGAAAATTTATTAATCAATAGGCTACTGCCACAAAGTTAGTTGGTGTCTTTTACACCAATCTTTAATCGCCTTATATATTTTTGCCATGGTGAGGATCTTCTTACCCAATTATATAATGCCACACAAACCCTCATTTCTACACCTTAAAACTTCTCACTAACTCTGTAACAAGCACTACTGCTAAACTTTAAAACTTTTAAAACTTCCACTGTCTAGCTTAACTTGTTTCTGCTTAAACCACAAATCCACATTCTTGCTTCAGGTCTCTAAATCTGGAAATCTCTTCCAAGCAGTCTTAGATCAAACCCTGTATTCATTTCTAGATCTGAGCCCGCAGGCACAAGGTTTTGTGCCTTGATTTTCCAGTTTATCACTTCTTTTTCAGTGTAAACAAAGACAGGAAGGGAAGTAGAAGAGCTGTCTCTATTTTTTTGTCAGAAGCTCCACCAGCAGAGGTAATGAAGTGTGAGCTCTTAGTCTCAGCATGCTCCCAGACTCCTCCTTACTCTGAGCTACATTTTTCCTTTATCCATAGCCTGGTGTCGTGCTTTTCCTCCACTCTCACTCAGCTCTGTTGTGTGCTTTCCACACCCACAAGGTGTGCTTGTTCACTTTCCTCAGATGTGGCCCCAGGTGAACACCAGGAACCTCTGCTCACACTGCAGCTGCCAAAGCAGCCAGGTAACACACACAGCTTTCCAGTTTTCCTGTGAGCACTCTTTAATAATTTGAGAATTGCTTCCTCTCCTAGTCACCAGGTGCTATTACAGACATTGGTGGATAACACGGAGAGTGCTTTCAGAAACAATTCACCAAAGCATTGCTGCTCCAGGTATCCTTCAGGTTTGGGGCGAGATCTCAAAATGCAAAACCTGTGGGTGGAAATCAGAACAATTATATTCTGTACTGTGCATCTCCAAATGCTGTACAATTCCTCTCTTTTTCTTTTCTTTTTTTTTTTTTTTTTTTTTTTCCTGTTCCTTTAACAGTCTCTCAAGGCCCCTATAAGTACAGGTTGCACTGTAATATTGGTATTTGCCCACCAAATATTGGTATTTGCCCACCAAATATTGGTATTTGCCCACCAAATGTGATGTCTGTTCTGAGTGCCATGCACCGAAATCTCCCAATCACCGTTCCAGCCCTGTTAAAGTGAATAAAAATCAGGCAACAGAGTTTGTGTCTTGTGCAGCTGCAAGTGACTGAACAGGAGTCAAACTGCAACCAGTTTGGGACCAATCTCTGAACTCCAGGTAATTCCATTTTATGACAAATAATCCATGTGGTTAATTTTCAATTAGGTAGTTTATTTGCTTTTTATGTAATGCAATCAGAGCCATGCAGTGTATTTTTTTCAAATCTGAATAAATTATTTCAAATGAGACACTAAAATCCATGATTAATTACATTATAATGCTCAAATCAGATTCTGCTTTGTGGCTGGTCAAAAATACAATTTCATTACAAGATTATAAACCTTTTAAAATTAAGTAGCAACAGGCATCCATAGATGCACAGGCTAACACTAATGCAGTTAAAGATGTACCATTACTAAACAATATCTTCAGAGGATTATACCTTGACCACAAAACTCTCTCTTGTTTTATGTTCCATAGAACTGAATCTTAGCCATGAGATGAACTTAGTTGGTTTGGTCTTATTTTTGGTTGGTTGGTTTTTTGTTTTGTTTTGGGGTTTTTTTGTTTGTTTGTTTGTTTCTGTAAAATAGGAAATATGTTTTTTCCGGAATTTTTCCATTTGTTTGAAGAGTTGAATCTGCAGATATTTGGCTCATGTTTTCTTGTTGGACTATCTTAAGTCTTTCTTTCTCCTGTCAGTTTTAGTGATTTGACTGAGGAGATCTGAAATGAGCAGCTAGGACATAATGGAATCCTGTGCTGGCTTCCTAACTTTGCATCTGTCCATTATTGTTTCAGAAGAAGATTGTAGTATGGTTTTCTTTTAGGAATATTGAAAAAAGGCTTCCTGTTGTCAATAAGAAAATCAATGACATTCATGTAGAGACATCTCCTAATTTTCCTTCTGTCTTTCCATTCATATTTTAATATTAAAGTGATCAAATAATACTAGCCCAAATCTTGGTAATTCCTTTTTTTTTTTTTTTCCCTCCATTAAATCATGTGATACCTGAACTGAATAAAAAGCTTGTATTCTCTACAGGCTATGACTTTGAAACAACATTTACAATGAATCTCTCAAGGTGACCCAGTAGAATCTGGATTTGTTGCTCACAGTTGGGACCATTTTAACTCATTTTTAAATCATTGAATATGTGAGTGTGGTGGCTATTACCATACTCCTTTATAAATTTTTAAGTTGTTTATTTCAAGAAATGTGGTCATGAAGGAGGCGACCAAAGAACAATTGAAAATAGGCACAATGTCAGAAATAAAGGGTAGGAGTATAAAAAAAAAATTAAAAATAAATCTTTCTTAGATGGAGTGGATGGGCTGGAAACCCAGAAATGGGATTCATTGAATGAAGCCATAATTTGTCCAAAAGACTCCTAGATTGAATTAAAAAAGCTTTTCTTCTATCTCAATAATTTTTTTAAGTATTCAAGTGGTCTTCCATGGTCATTGGTTATTTTTTTTTCCCCCTTTCCCCGGATAAAAGTGTCTGAGCAGGGATCTCTGCACGGGCATTCTTCCTTTCGTGTCCCTTGGACAGCAGAAAGAATTTCATCAAACACTACCACTTCATTTTGTCTATTAGTGACCAGATCCTGACAAAAACAATTGCTGGCTTGGCAGAGGGGATTAAACCAAAGCAAAATGAACGTTTAGGCAGTGTCTCAGTGCTGTAGTAACCTTCAGCTCCCTCAGATGAAGCAAAAGCTCATCTGGTACATCTGTGTTCCTCCTTGCTGCCAGTGCAATAGGCTGCTTACATCACCCTGACTGCTTTGGAACCTGTTTGTTTCACCTCAGCCACTTAGTTCTTTTATGGGTCCTTAATTTTCCCTAGCAATAAGTACCAGGAGGTTACTCTGCTCTTAAAACTTAAAATTTAGTTTAGCTTAAAATTTTCCCCAGTTTGCTAAATTTTATTTACTTCTTGTGAAGTTTTATTTACTTACTGTGAGATGAAGCCAGCAAAATAAGAATTTTTGGAGCTACCTAAAGAACTGCTTTCTTAGAAGTGTCGTTCTGACCAAGGCAGGGTATTTCTTCTTGGTGTAATCACTGAATATTTCTCTCTACCCAGCTGGAAAAAAAAAAAAAAATCTTGAAAATGGAAAGATGTGACATATTGTAGGAGCAAGAGGGGAAAAACAAATACACAGCCTTAATTGATGTCATTCAAAAGAGCCCAGCTAGAAAAGTCTGTCTATGCCCTGGATGGCTTTAAATTTAATATAACATGATTTACAGGAATTGTCTTGCCTCCAGTTTACCGAACATGTCACCCTTCCTAATGCATTCTTGATCCTTTTCAGATCCCTCCTCCTGATAGAGAAATCATATCTTGAACCTGTTTGGTCTTGTTTTTTTCTGAATTTCTCAACATTGGCAGAGCTGGTGTAACCATATTATCTGGGGTTATGCTATTGTGGGTTTTTAAAATCGTGTAATGGATCAATAAGGAGCCCACAGAAGTAAAGTTCCTGTTTCTCTGACTATGGTTAATATTTTTATGCACAGACTAAAATCCAGACTTATAAACCAAGAGGGTTGCTGTTCAAAAAAACAAACCAAAACCAACAGCCAAGTTAAAAAAAAGAAATGGGCTGGTGGTTGGGGCAAAGTATCTGAGTTCAGAGGCATCTCCTGCTGCCTGAATCTATTTCTTCTTGATGGTAGTTCAGATTTTTTAAAATAATGAGATCATTTAAAGGCAGTTTTCACTACGCATGAGGAGGAGAATGTGACCATATGACCCAACGACAGAAAGTCTTCTCTCAAGGTGTATGGGTTTTAGATCTTTGAGTTTTTTTCTAAGGTAAAGATTTGGGGTGGGTTTTTTTTGTTGGTTTTTTTGTTTGTTTGTTTTTTTTACCAATTTTTGATCTTAAAGACTCTGGGATGCACTCATAAGATACATAGCTATAAAGTGAGCATAGCAAACCTTTGAAACATAAAGAAGGAAAGGAATAGGAACAGAAAAATAAAAAACCTTGCAGAAAAACAGTGATGGTGAGGGTCTGGGATTGTGGATTGGTCTGGGCAGAGCATCTCATCATTACAGTTTTGAACCTGATTTTCTGTTGGAAGCTGGCTGGGGTAGTTTTCAGTGGCCTGGTATCCCATCAGAGAGCACACTGGGACAGGGATCACGGAGCCTCACTCGGCACAGAATCCTTTATCCTTTCTGCTGCATGCCTGCTGAGTGCGCTGAACAAACCTAAAAGCAATTTAATAGCTACTTGTGATGTCAAGCAGGCTGCAGGGAAAAGAGGCTTCTGTTTTGCAGCTAACCAACTCGCCGTGGTGCCACTTTGCAGCGCACGCACAATGCGCGCCGTCACCTTCCCAAACTCCTGGTGGCGGCTCTGGCTGTGCCCGTCCCACAGTCCAGCCAGCCCTCCTCGTCTGAGTCCACCCTGCAGTGGGTATCATAGCCCAGTCGAGCCATTTCACCAAAAGTCATTTTCTGTGATAACCATCTGCAGCACCTGAGGTGACAATGCCCCCCACCCGAACAAATTATCCAGCCTTCAAACCTTCACCTGGAACAAAAGACTTAGGCTGTGGCTTTTTCAGACCTGCTGTGCGGAGGTGTAAGGGGATTCTGCACAGCCCAGCTCCTCTGGAAGCGTCACTCCGAGAGCTGGCTCACAGTAAAGAGCATTCCATTAAAAAAGGGACGTGTACACACCTACGTCTCTTTGTGGGGAATAACGCACTGCAAAATGGGTGATCTGGAACAATTGATGTCCTGGTGCCCCGCTGAAAAGCCAGAAGGCTGAACTGGGTGGTTCTTGCTGCTCGGTCCCCTGTTCCAGCATCTATTCATTCCATGACTGCATTCAGCCCAGAAATTGAAACGGTTCTTGTAACAGCCCAGTGATGGACTTGAAAATTGGAGTTCCATTGTATTTTTCTAGGTCATCCAAGGAACGTGGCCAATGAACCTGTGACTCCCCTGCACACAGCACAGCTGAGTCTCCTGAGCTGACAAGGTGGCAACCCGTTTTGTGAGACAAATTATTTTCCATTCCTTGAGGATGCATTCAACTCCCATTAATCATGATAAGATCTTTATGTATTAATGGAGCTGTGCTGCATAATCTGGGAAGATTTTCAATATATTCTAATGCCATTCAACACCCACCATGAAGTATCTAAGCTAATGTTAGTGACTCCTGTATACAGAAGGTGCAGTAATATTTCTGGTCTGATTACAAAATAAGCTCTCTTTTTTACAAAGGTAAAACAAAATGCTGCTTATTATTTTGGAATAAAACGGTAGGCAGCAGCATGAATAATAAACCACTGAAAGATTGGAATAACTCGGTGTACCCAAATGAACTTCACATGGATAGTAATTTTCTATTTCCTTCTATCTAAGAAATTTTTTTCATTGTCACTACCCTGGACTGTTTTGTTATTATTATTTTTTGACAACTTTGAAACGTTTTATAGATAACTGCAAAGGCTGCAGATTAAATGTTCTAAATTAAAAGACAATTTAACCAGCTTTCAGAGAGAGGCAAAATCCACCATCTTAGGTTTGTTGCTATTAAAAGGCCAGAACTTATCCACATATCTTGCAGCAGATTATCAGGAGAGTTTCTGTTCTTTCAGATGCTAATTTCTTTTGGCCTCACAGTCAAATCCTGTGTTATCGTAGGATGCCACAGTGTGGTAGCTGCTGGTAAATGCTGCGGGTTTAATAATCACCTTTTCAAACGTGTTTTAATCTGTTTGTTATCTTAAATTTTTTAAATATAACTGTCCTTTTCCCAAAATATACCTTTTTTTTTTTTTTTTTTTTTTTTTTTTTTGAGAATGAGTTTTAGGCCTTTTCATTTTGTTTGTTTGTTTTTTTCCTGATATTTCTGGGCTGCCCTTCCATGATCCTCATGTGTTATTTACAGGCACACAAGCTGAGTATAAAATTGCTATTAAGTATGAGTGCAGAGTTCAGCTCCATCCTAAAGCAGACTCTCTCCCACACCAGGAATCACCCTGCAACACATTTTGGATTGCAATTCCTTGATATATTTTTATTTTTCCCCAATCTGAATGATGTTTAGGCGATCACTAAGGATCCTGTCAGGGTCACAGGGGAGCTGAAAGTGCAGCCCCTGCACAGAAGGGGCAGTTCCAGGTACATCACACACTGTGCATCTGCTTTTTAGGGAACAGCACGCAGCTATAAATGCCATGTCCCCACCTTCTTTATTGCACTTGTGGGAAACTAAAATTACAGCAATCGCAGTGCTGGTAACTAGCAAGGACCTTGAAGGAGTCTGGGGTCCCCTTGTTTTTGTTTCCCCCACAAAGATTTGCTGCTGTGCTGTGGTTATGTTGATGCTGAGATATATATCTATATATATAGATGTGTATATATATATATGTTTGTTTGTTTTGGGGAGTTTTTTTGGGGTCTTTTTTTTTTCCTTTTCTGTTTCAGAGAGATTTAAAATTTTAGGGCAAGAAAAACCGAAGTAAGAAGGGTTTATAGATCCTTCTGGTTGATGGAGGTTTAGGACATAGAGTTATTTTATTTATTAGCCTGTCAATCTGTTTTCTGTGTTCAGAATTCTTTACTTTCTGGTTATGGTCCGTTACCCTGACTGATCACTTTCATCACAGGACAGGGGTAATAGAGAGAAATGAGGCAGTGCTTTGTCAAGAGAATCATTCCTGCTCCTTCAGGAGATGGAAAGCATGTGATAGGCTGTGACTCAGGTCCTGCAGATGAGAATGGCACTATCCCCACCAAAACTGATGATGATAAGTCAGATTTATCCTTCCTTTTGCTGCTCCTCTGAAGCTAGTAGTAATACACTTGGAAAGAACTTGTTTCACTCCCTGAGGCTCCGGTGGGATAATAGAAACCAAATTCTGTTCTACTTGGTCTGAGTTTGGGGCAAAGATGAGTCCTGACTACTGCAGAGCCTCTGTACCTGGGACAACACCTCAAAGTGTGAACCTAGAGGTTTTATTTGGCTGCTCTCTGCAAGCAGAACTATTTCCCTTCCAATGCAACAACTGGAGAGACTCCGAATGAAATCTTGATATGAAACTCTACTTAACTGCTTTGCTTGTTTGACTGAGATCCCCCAGGGTGTTTCACCTGTCCCATTGCCCCCAAGAGTTTAAGTCCAGGCCAAAATGTTTTCTACCTTGTGGGGGTTTTGTGAGTTTGGCTTTTTTTGAGGTGAGTTTTTGTTGTAGGCTTTTTCCCCCTCCCTTTCCCTCTGCTGCTTCCCACACAGCTTGTCAGTGTTTTGCAGGGAGCGAGACAAAAGAGAGGAAGAATAAACTAAATGTCTTCCCAACACAATAAAAGTAAGAGAGTGACAGCCACAGACTGAGAATCAGAACTAAAAATACTCCTCTCTGTTCTGAAGGTGAATCTTGGAGATAAGTGTAATTTTGCTAATAAAACCCCCCTGATGTCTCATTTCAATAGACTCAATGCAGCACATTCTGGCAGGAGTTCCCACTCCCAGGTAGCTTTTGGTTTTGCTTAGGAAAACATCAACCATAGTTGAACATTTGTGAGCAAAATAGTTCTGCCTGTTCAGGGGGATTTGTTTTGTTTTGTTTTGTTTTGTTGGTTTTTTGGTGGGTTTTTTTTTGTTTGTTTGTTTTTTTGTTTTTGTTTTTTGGGGTTCATTTTTGCATATTGTTTTATTTATGATGAATGGGCAAACGATAAAGATACCAGTTGGGAAGAGGATAAATTTCCAAAAGGGCTGAAATATATTTATATTTAAAGATATCTTTAAAAAATAATTTCTTTTATTATTTAAGAACATAAATGTGAGAGAACTCCTAGGAACATTATTTCTGTAAGACACTTTCCATCAAGAAAAAGAACAAAGTACTGTGACAATCTTCCAAACTAATTTTATTTTGATTTTTCCCTTGGACCCTTAAAGACCCATGACTATTTTGTTGTCTAAAATTTCAGCAGTAACTTTTACTGGTGTGATTGTGATAAAATATAACAGGATTTGCTTACTGACTTCATGCAGATACCTGGGTTTTTTAGCCTTAATAAGCTCTCAGGAGACTGCTTTTTCAAGGTAAAGCATTCTCATGTATGACTTTTCAATTAATTTTTTTTTTTTTTATTGCACCAAGTTTACAGGACTTTGTCTCACATAATCTTCTAAATGGTTTCGGGTTTATTGTAGCAACAGAATTCTCCCAGTGATAAATGAGGCAAGCGTTTTCCTGTCATTTATTCTAATTGTCTTATGCTCAAAAGGCACAAGGGAAGGCATTTTATAACTTGCCTTTGATTACAGGTTTTGGATATTTTCACCTGGGTAACTAAGCTGTTGAAAAATGTCATACAATTATTAAATTGCTCATAGAATTTTTTTTAGAAGGTCTTGATGCTAGATGGATTTGGAGTGACTGATATTGAGTAATTTGCTTTAAAAATATTCTTAAAAAAAAATAGGCTGTGCACTTGATAAGTCTTCTGCTGTTTTGTTTGAGTGGAACAACACTGTCCAGTATTTTTTGGAGAATGGAATGTTTAAAACCCAAACAAATCCCAAACTTGTTGAGGGATGTTGTTTTTTAATGGGAGAGTGGCAAGCCCATAATTATGGAAAGCTTAAAGGGATCAGAGTAAAGTAACCCTGCCTCTTTATTTCTCTGAAGTTTAAAATAGCAATAGAGGCTTAAATATGCTTTTCTAAGGCCGTTGGGAAATAAAAACATTAGGAAGCACAGAAGTCTCTTAAGAAACTTTTCTTGAAATAAAACTATGAGGAAGGAAGCGTTTATTCCAAGTTCATAAGGAGTTCATTCTAATAAATACTTTTCTTCCTTGGCTGGAATTTCAGTGCAACAACACACACACTTAACATCAGCAATTTTAAAGAAACCTTGCTTTCTAAGTGCTGTACAAGGAAGGCTCACCCACTCTTTACAGAGCATGAAGATATTAGGGGTAGTACCAGGTGTGGCAGAGATGTTCCATTGCAACCAGTCAGACTGTTCTCTTATTTCAAATATCCACAGATTTGCCAGATTACAGCCCAAATTTAGCCAATAAACACTCTGGCCAAAGACACTTTTATCTCAGTCTAGGATGCCACAGCTCGTGGCACGATATGATCTTGGTTTGGGCTCTGTCCGTGTCTGTCACATCAATAATGAAGTTCTCTCCTGGAGCTATTCAGATTACTCCTAAGCCTTCAGCATAGGCATTTTTTATTATTCTAATTTTTTAGCCTAAATGAAATAGGGTCTCCAACTGACATTTTTTGCCCGTTATTCTACTTTGAAAAGGAGGATAGGGAGTTAGGAAGGACATAAATTTTGTTGTTACTTCTTCTCTAATGGTGTCTAATAAAACCTCATCAATGTAAGTATTGTTCAATCTTCCCAAACTAAAATTTACAGCGAAAGGCAGAGGGAGGAACATGCATGTTTCTGTCTCTTTCTTCTGAAATAAAGCCTTCTTAACTCTAAGGAGAAGATGCACAGTGGAGTGACTGTGTCATTTCATTAACCTCTGGTTGTAGCCGATCTTGTCTTAATGGCAATATGTAAATTTTCCCTCAATTTGGACGTCATTCCACTGGCATATGGAATATTGTTCATGGGATCCTTACTGGGTCAGTAGATGTTTCTTCTGTCGGTGGTATTTGCGAAAGCAGAATCTTTCTGCCAATAAAAAGTGTGCTGTAGCATCTTTAATATGCAAACATATGTTCATCCTGAAACTGCCCTTGTTGCTAATAGCTGCAAGCTGACATCTGCTTCTGTTAGTGAGCCTTGCCTCGGTCTCCAATAGCTATTTGAAGAGAAAAGACTGAGCAGAGCTGCAGAGTTCAGCCTATGAAGGGATTTCAGCTATACATTCCAGAAATCTTTAAGAAAATATTTATCCGAAATATGAAATCTTTCTGGAAGTAATTGGAGTTGCTTGAACCTGTCTGGCAAGGTGCTAGACTAGGGAGCACTTTCCAAACTCATTGTGGAAGTGGTTCAGTTGAGCATGATTAGTGAGTTTAATGACTGGATTGCCCAATAATTTGCTTTCCTAGCATGTCAGCGTGGTGTTCAGCGGTATCTCATTTGCTCCACTCAAATAAATATTAGTTAACTTGTAAGGGCAGGCAGAGCGAAGCCATCAATTCACAGATATCCTCGCTGGCAGCCCTGGCAGCACAGCTCCAGAGCCATTGGCTCCAAAGCCTTTCCCACACTGCTCCCAGTCATGCAGCGCCTCAAAAGCCTGAATTAGAGTACAGTACAGCATAATAGACCAGACAAAAGCTTTCTGTTCTCCCTTCAAGGAACACCATTTTACTCTTCAACCTGCACAGTCGAGGAAGAGGCAGGGTACAGAAAGGAGAAGTGACAAAGTAAGGATGGCATAAAGGGTGTCTGTCTGGCAGCAGACAACAGCACCTCTCGTTTCCTTTAACATCTGCCGCTGCAGAGGTTCAGCCTAGAAATGCTGCCCTGGGCATCTCTTCTGGGTTGGTGCTGAAAATCACTTTAATAATAAAGGGATGCGTATTTGTGTTACATCTGAGCAGCGTTCGCCCAGAGCCAAGGCCTTTTCTGCTCCTCACCCCACGCTGGGGAGGAGGCTGGAGGTGCACAAGGAGATGGGGAGGGGACACAGCCAGGACAGCTGACCCCAGGGGGTGTCCCAGATCAAACGGTGTCATTTTCAACAAGGAAAAAACCTGGGCAATAAGGACTGAAGGGGGCTATTTGGAGTGATGGTGTTTGGCACTTCCCAAGTGACCACTGGCAGGATGGAGCCCAGCTGTCCCCTCTGAGGGAATGGGGAAGGAATTCCTGGTTTTGCTTTGCTTGAATGTAGGGTTCTTGCTTTAGCTGTTAAACTGACTTTATCTCAACCCATGATTTTGGTTACTTTCCCTCCTGGTTCTGTTCCCCATCCCAGGGGATGGGGGAGCAGCTGCATGGGGCTGAGCTGCCTGCAGGGGTTAATCCATGGAATTTCCCTGGGACAGGGAAGATTTCCCCTACTCATATTTCAGAGGCTTCTTTTCAGTATCAGCATTTCAACTACTGTCTGATAATCCTGCTGTGACATCAGAGAAAAAAAAGATTCTGTCAACAGTTCAATTTAAAATCTCCTTTTTTTTTTTACACTTGTAAAGGAGTGCTGATAGTAATTCACCTCTTTTCTATATTAGGCTATTTAAAAGGTGTCTCTTGTGGGTTCCATCTGCAAGCTGATGAATCTGAAATTTGCAGCTGCAATGCTGGGGAGAGGCTGGCTGTTCCTTACACTGAGCTGCATCTTTTCTGCCTGCAGACCCAAAATTCCTGCAGTTTCTTGAATATTTGTTCTTAAATGGTATCTACTGACACTGAGACTCTCTCCAGGCATTCAAGCTGCACCTCCTGAAGAGGAGCACAGCTGAGAGGCAGGGTCTGCCATCCCATGCTAGGACACAGCCTTTTGGAAGAAATGGATTGTTTGGGGAAGAAGAGACAAGATGATAAATGGACCAAGCATTAATTAGCAATTAATGACTCCAGAGGGAGGACAGACAGCTTGGAAGCAATTTGTAGGCTTAGCCTGGGAAATGCTTTCCCCTCAGAAGTGCTCCAAAGGAGAGCTGTGGCCTTGGAGAGGAGGAGGTGGGCAAGCTGCTGAGCTGGGCATGGCACCCTCTGAAGCTGAACTGCAGCCCAGGAGATGTTTTCCCCACACTCGACTCTTATCTATTATTTATTAAATCTATTCAACGTTTTCCTGACCTCGACCGAATTCCTGGAATTTACAGGAATCTGTTAGTTAGTAATTGTGCTTACTGCCCCAGTCCAAAGTGCACATTAGTGCAAGTCAAGCTGGTGGTCCCTAAAAGGGTTTTGCTGTAGGCTGAGGGAAGATGGCTGCATATATTCACTCTATTTTATTTGGAGGAATAATCCTCTTTCAGCATGTTCCTGTTGCTCTGGATTTTTGCCACCCTGGTGTGCGATTAGAGGCAGAGGATGGTGTGCATGTTTCATAACAGGGAGTGATAAGAGGGTCCAAGTATTAAATAGAGTGCTTTATTTTATAGCAAATCTCTGCTGCAGAGATTATTATATAGTTGTCTTTGTCTCGCTCCTGCAGGTACTTTAAAAAATATCCATAAACTGAAAAAGCCACAGTTTTTCGGTGGCTAAATAAATTTAGAATGACAGTTCTAAATTGTCTATCAATAGTTTCTTCACAAGGCATTAGCTGTGGTGCCCTGCTTCAACACAGCAAAACCACAACCTCTAGTGGTATCATTAGTTCAATACAGTGAAATATTACTTATGTTCAATATTCCAATTTATTTCTCATTTAAATCCTTTGTTTTTCTATCCTAGTTCCACTTTAAAATGCCACAGGAATGTTTTTGTTTGTTCCTCCCACCCTTGCACAGATCACTGTGCTTAGATCTTTAGGCTGCTATGGCTGGTTCTGGAATCAGATATTTTTATCATTTTATTGGATATTGTGGCCCTTATTGGCAGCACCAAATTGTCCTGGTGCTTTAAGAAAGGATTTTGCAGTGAGACTAGGAGTACCTTAAAATGAAATTACTTGTGAAACAAGATGAGATTTTCCCAGCTGCCTTGTGCCACTGATGCTCAGAATCTCCCTTGTGAAGCACCCCATTGTAGGATTCAGGACTTGTGTAGGTTATGGAACATTTCTTTCCTGCTTTGCAGCCCTGGATTGCTTGATCAGACTCACTCTCCCATTAGGAGTCTGAGCTTGCAGGGCAAATCTTCAATGTGAATCCCTGGCTGGGAGGGGGAGCACAGCAGTTTGTGGAAGACCAAATAAGACTGGAACCACGGTAACACCTGGCTCCAAAGCATCCCTAGACTTTTGTAATGTCTCCTCTATGGAAAGAAATTTCTTAAAAACTCAGGATTTTATCAGGAGCTTGGATGGGGGAAGAAAAATCCCTACAGTTTTGTGAATACGTCTATAAATCAGGGGAAAATAAAGAAGAAAACTTCTACTTCGAGAAGGGACTGAACTGCAGGAGGTCTACCTGACTGCTTTCATTAACAGCTTCTGAAATGTCCCAGGGGGAAATTGCTGTTGTTTGTATTCTTTTGTCACTGAACATAACTAAGCAGGGGCTCAAAAAATTAATTCTCAAAGAGGTAATTAAAATTAATGTCTGTGATGGATAAAGGAGAGGGGGAAAGTGTAACAGCTTGTGGTGAAGTAAATCATAATCTTGGGGGGAAAAAAATGAGATTGTGCATGACCTGTAATTAGAGAATAGTGGGGGAGAGGGCTGTGTTCTTCTGAAGAGACAGAAGCTCACCTGTTGGCTTTAATTCTCTCGCTGGGATCTAAATTAGGTAGAGATATTCTGTTCTCAAGATCCTGCTCTCAAGGTCTCCTGCCTTGGTTATTCCCTTGGGCACTATATATGCTATAAATTCTATATATTCATCTACTCGAGTGACCCAGTGTGCTTCTCCTGGATATCTTTTGAAGGACAAAAATCTATTTTAGCTCTTCCTTGTTATTTAGGGGAGTTTCTTGCTCGTCCTAAATGAGTAAGACTCCCAGTGAGCTTCTGTGTTAACTGGAATAAAGCAAGACTTCAAGGGCTGTGAGCAGAAGGATGGAATTTAATTGTTTTACTGTGTCTTAACTTTATGTATATATTTAGTAACATTTATTTTACATCTTCTGAAGGACCCAGATCTCCTTCTCATGCTTTTTCCTTGGCTCCCTTCAAGCCTGGTTTCTGGGATATTGCCAGTCACTGACTGATCCCCTCGTTTCTTCCAATGCAGCTGACAAAACTCTTTTCATTTACTAGAATTAGCAAGGTGAGCTTATTTATAAAACCTGAATCAGAAAACTTAGGGGGCAAGACTTTTAAATAAAGAAGCCTGGTTGATTTGGGATTTCATAATTTATCTGACCTCCATAATTAGCATGTGGACCTATAGTAATCTGAATTTAATCTCTTCAAATTCAACTTTAATCTCTTTCTTTAAAAAATGCTGTTTGAAGCCTTATTTTTACTTTGTTTTAATTTAAACCTCCTTATGAAGCTGATTTTTGCAAGTCCAGAGTAATTCCCTTTTAAATTAAAAATAATTCTTTATTCCCTTCAATAAAAGTGTTTGTGGTCTCTTTCCAATTGTCTGGGAAATGGAAGAGTGCTAAATTCTTGTCTTTTTATGCTAGCTTCTGATTTGGCACCGTTTTTTTCTAAGAAAATGCCTGCAAAGCAACCTGTTGCTCCATAAAGGACATAGACATACTGGGTTTCATATAAATGTCAAAACAAAACAATTAGGGAAAGATTAATTACGTTTTTCAGGTAGCTAATCTTTGTTAAAAAAAAAAATAAAGAAGGAAAATCAAAAACCCTGCAAGATTTTTTCCTCTCAGTATTTTTTTCTTGCTTAGTTTATGTTTTCTTGCAAAGCCTTGGGTTTTAGGGTGGGGTTTTTTTCATATTAACTTCTGCCATCTCACTTGCAGGAAGTAGAAGCCAGATTGTGCTTGAAGTAGGGGCGGTAGAAGGAAGAAAAGGGAGTCCTATGATTAAGACAGTAAAATTACACAGAGATTTTTCTTTTTCCTTCCTCAGTAGGTTTCCTTTTTATGCTGGGGGGCCTTGTTCAGAGCAGTCCTGTGTGTGGGCTCTCTATAACTCTCATTTTCAGAGCACATTAACACTGTGCTGTGCCTGCTGAAGCATCTCCCTTGAAGAAAGGACCTCACCAGGGCTGCTGACAGACGCCAAAGCTTTTTGCTCACCAGATCACCCCGGCTCTCTCTGCATCTGCCTAAAAAGCAGCATAAAAAGGCCATCTTTCTCTTTTTTTTCTGGCAAAGAAATCCTATGCAGCTCAAGCTATTGATTATTTCAAAGCCAATAAACACTTAACACTCCTTGCCTCAGCCTTGCATCCTTAAAATGTGCAAGTAACATCACCCTTTATCTCTCCAACGTGTGAAATAAGAAGGGGAAGGGAGATTTTCACCCTTGAGAGACTCACTCTCCTCAGCATTGAAATGAGTTCTGTGGCTACACCACGGGCAAAGAAGAGAGCTTAAAAAAAAAAAAAAAATCAAAATTACTGTTAATTATTTCCACTGCCTGGACTTTGTCCTGCTCCTGTGGTGACCCAAGAAAATGGACTGAGGTTGCACCAGGAGAGGTTCAGATTGCAAATTAGGAAAGGGTTCTTCACCCAGACACTGGAACAGGCTCCCCAGGGAAGCAGGTTTGGTAGTTTAGATTTAGGTAGGGGACCAGTGACTTATGATCCTTACAGATCCTTTCCAACTCTTCAATTCACGTCAGATTTCAGTGTCTACAGGGTATGGAAATTCTCTTGTGATCCTTGGACCCATCACCCTGAGCAGCTTCACCCTGGGAGGAGCAGCCCCTTCCTCGGGCTTCCCAAGGTGATGCTGTTCAAAGGATGTGTTACATACAGGGCAGAAAAAGGATAAAGGGTTGGCTGGGCTTTGTTTTGCTTTCCTTCTAAGAGAGGACAATTTAATTTACAAAGGTAAGAAAATAGTATGCAAAAGGTGAAAAAAAAAACAAACCTTCTTGCAGCAGAGCAGGGAATTAGGGTGCATCTTCATTTTTCCTACTCGTTAAAAATTCCCCAACTCTCCTTTATGGCAGAAATTCAAAGACAGCCTATTTGCTTGACTCAAACTGGGTACAAAATTTTGCAAATTATAGAGATTCAAACGTGTCCTGTTGATCAGTTCTGATGGAGGCAGACCCTCCACGCTAGTCTGGCATCCTGTGGCAGTCAATTGAAACTCTATTTCAAAGTAACAGGATTCTCCAGAGACACGGTCCTCCAATATCCTGTTTCTAATTGCACAATCCAGGGCTTGAGGACTTCTGTCCATCTAATGAATTTCCCTGTGATCTCATTTTCCAAAGCAGCAACAGTTTATTTCTCTTCATTTCTTGCCAATAAGAGCTGGGCTAAAGGAAAGTTACTCACAGGACTTTGAAGTATTGAGTCACTCATTTATTCACAGAAATAATTAACGGCTGTAGTTTTACATCAACTGTTTTTCTGTTGCACTAGATAGCAATTTAATCTAAGTTTTAAATCATCTGCAATCATTAACAAAAAAAAAAAAAAAAAGGAGCCAACCAACCAAAAATAGTCTTTCTTCTTTGCATTGAAAGCTAATTTCTCTTTTGTGTTAGATGACTAAGTACCTACCACCAGAAATAAAACGATGTACGAAAGAGCTAAGCGTAATGATACAGAATAGATGGTTAAATATGGAAAGGACCAAAAAAAACAAAGCAAACAAAAACTCCAACAACAAACAAACAAACCCTCTCACTGCTGGGGTTACAACTAGCTCAGGTGTTAGGAGGCTTCTGCAGAGCCAGAGGGATTTCAAAGAACCCATAAACCTTTGTAACGTTCCTTTTAGCTTTGCCTTGACGTAGGGAGAGGCAACAGGCAGGAAATTCAACCTCTCTGTGCCAGCAGAAGGGGATTTTGCATTTCTGTGTCTTGCAGTGGGTCAGCCCTGCTGGATGATCCTTTACCTCTCCTCCAGTAGGGTCTGAGTGAAGGAGCTGAGACTGCTCCAGGGCAGCAGGAGGGTGCAGGATAAAACAATCACCCCAGGCTGCCAAGGAACATTTTGAAACCCAACTTTTAATTTCACTGGTTCACCTCTTAAGCTTGATGGTTTTAAAAAGCTTGGATAGGTGTTACGCCAATTGTGTAATGATTAAAAGGTTGTTTCATTTTTTCAGTATTGTAAAATAAGCACACTAATGGGGGATTTTATCCTTAATTTGTGACATTATCTGGGCATGGCAGGCAGCTTGAGCTTTTTATTAAACAACCCTCTCATTGATGCTTTTCTTTTGGTTTTGGGTTTTGGGGTTTTTTTGTTGTTGTTTTTTTCTGGGGTGGGTGGAAGGGTTGGAGATGTTTTTTGGGGGGTTTGGGGTGTTGGTTATGGGCTGGTTGGTGGTGCTAGAGGAATTCTGTTGGTGTTGGTCGGTTGGTTTGGGTTTGTTTTAAAGGTAGTGGGGTTTGATTGATTTCAGAACGCAATTTTTTTAAAAAAAATTGTTTTCCATAGCACAGGCTTGCTCATGCAGAATTTAATGCCCAGGTCTCACTAAATTTCAGCTAGACTGCACATGAATTAGCTTTTATACTGACACTAGAAAAAGTCCCACACTGGTTTATAAAAACATTTCCTCCCCAGTAGTGAGTGCAAGAGAAAACTTATCGCTTCAGAGTTTTAGATCAGCCCAGTCTCTAATAGTCATTACTGCCAGTGATGCTTTGAAACTCAGCTCCAAGTTTATCATACAACATTTGGTATCAGCTGTAAAATTCTCCAGTGTTTGATTGAATGGCAAATGTTATTATCCTCCCAAAAAGTTTTAATTAAGATGTTTGGAGGCCAAACAGCTGTGTGTGGAAATGCTTACTTCAGCTGAAAAAAAAAAATCAAACTTTGGAACCCATAGTTTCAAATACTTAATTTATATGCCTTATCTCCTGCTTATTATAGAAATCTAAATTAATGGAGCTAGTGGAAATTGCAGACAAACTTCTGCTGGTGCAAACTGGGGAGCTGGGAATGAAAATGAGCACAGGATTCATCCCTTTGTGTTTGAAGAACATTGGATTGCTGCACCTTGGCACAATCCTACCAGAGAAGATTGAGCCTGGGGGGGATAAGGCTGAAAAATCAACAAGACTTGAAGGACTCTGAGTGTTTCTTTAAATTAAAGACAGAAAATTCCTAAAAAATCAGTCTTAAATCCGTAGTATGCAAGTGTAGGGCATCTGGTGATCTCTTATGCTAAAATTTTGGAACGTGGATAATATTTTTGTAAGGGTTGTGTCTGTCCCTCACTCAGTTTTTATTTATGACTGAAGCTGATGGGGTTATGGGTACCAAGCTTTAGGAACTTATTTGTTTGTGGAGGGGCAGGGAGAGAAGTTGTTTCTATGGTTTGTTTTGGTGTTTGTTTGGCTTTTTCGAAATCTCAGCAAATTCTACCGCCTTCCTCAGAAATGCACTGTACAGTGTGCACGTTATGGACCCCTGTTTTGTTTAGAATTCAGGCTTTTTGGGGGTTTATGGTGAAAATTCCCTAGTATGTAATCCCTGCAGCATAAAAATATAAATGGGAGTATAAAGATTTACAAAGCAAAACAATCTTCTGCCTGCACTATGAACCAAAGGGCATTGGGGGGCACCTAGAAAGCCAGGCAACTGTTGGACAAAATTACTTTAATTTTTTCTACTTTCCTGAATGAATGGGTTTGAAAATTGGGAGTGACCTTGAAGGCTGAACAGAGAATTTCAGTATTCTGAGCCCACCAAAGGAGACAGAGGTGTCCAAGGGGCAGGGACTCAGCTGCCTTTCAGCAGATGCCGTGTTTTATGGGCAGATCCTTGCTGTAGATCCTGCGAGGGTGTGCCAGTGAAAATAGACACTGAAATAGTCATGAGCACCCCTCTCATCCTCTCTGTGCCTGTCTCGCCTCTTTCCAGAAACAAATTACCAGAATATACCTGAAGAAAAGTGTATGCTACCTATGTAAATTAAAAAAAAATAAAAAAATAAAATAAAAAACAAATAATAATAGCTGGACCATTTTAACAGCCTCTTTCCTGGCAGGCACATCTCATCCGTCACAGGAATCTAATTCAGAGGCACAGTAGGTTTCCAGCCATTAGCAGATGTTGTAGGTTACATTCCACTCACTACCCTTGGAAAAAAAATACCCAGCACGTATTCTAACAAAGGAGAACTGTGTCTCTTGGGAGGAGGCTTGCCACGCTATAGAACTCCCGCTTTAAAATGTTTTCCAGAAAGGAAGAGATGTGAGAAATTTTCATGTACTGGGAGGGCAAGGAAGCAAATGTTCACACCATGTTCACTTTCCAATATGCAGGAGCAGCTTCCCAAAGTAAAAGGAAAATGAAATCAGGACAGAACTCCGGTGTCAATAAAATAAAATGCAATTTATTTTTTTTTGTGCCAGTCTCTTTCAACCGAGTTTCAGGGTATGCTTGCTATCTTCCCTGCTGTGCTCCCCTGCCTCTCATACAGCACTGGCTCTTATCTTGGAGATAGAACAGAAATCAAATTCATGGGGGTATTCTCTGCTCATCCTTCTCTCTCCTGTCTCCTGTAGCGCTGCTGTGATCCCTGGAAGATGGAGGAGAGGATCTCCCCTTCAGTTCCCTTGAATGCAGGCAGTAATGATGGCATTTAGCGCTTTGTTCAAAGTCCAGCTGAATGGTGGCACCCAGGAGCCTGCAGGCAGCTGTCAGTCAAGAGAAGGGTCAGGGCAGAGGTGACCAGGTGTCCTGGCCGCTGGTGCCACCAGGGAGGGGACAGCTCTGGTTGACAGCCGTCCCCAGGTAAAGCTGCCCTCACCTGCAGCGCTGCCCTGAGGGTATAGCTGTTGTTTAGTACCAAGAAAAGAAGGCTCAGGGGAGAGCTTGTTCCCCTCTACAGCTACCTGAAAGGTTGTGGCACGGTGGGGGTCAGTCTTTTCTCTCAGGGAACCAGTGACAGGACAGGAGCAAATGCCCTCCAAGTTGCACCAAGGGAGGTTCAATATTGGCAAAAAATTCTCCACTGAGAGAGCGAAGAATTGCAATTGTGGACTCCACTGCCCAGGGGAGAGGAGTCCACATCCCTGAAAGTGTTTAAAGAAACCTACAGAAGTGGCACTTGACCATCTGGTTTAGTGGGCATGGCAGCATTTGGTTGAAGGTTGGTGACCTTGGAGCTCTTTTCCCACCTCAGTGATTCTGTTTTTCTATAAACTGCTTCCAGCTGGAGCTGCCAGGTCCCCCTGCACCACTGCACTGATTTCAGGCACTCAGGGCTGAGGTGAGAATAAAACCCTGCACTCGGGAGGATCTGCAGCTGTGGGAAGCTGCTGGCAATTGCTGGAGGGCATGCAGTGCTGCTGGGAGTCCTGGAGGAGCCTCACTGAGGCATCAGAACCCATCATGTGCCAGCTCTACCCCCAAACCCTTGCAGCGGAAATCTCAGCACGGCAATAACCGGGAGTTATGACCCTCGGGGTGGAAAACAAAATGTTCTGTGCTTATGGGAGGAGGTGATGTGTCACCGAGACACACAAGGCAGTCACACGCAGACAAGAGATTTCTGCAGAGCAGAGGTTCTTCCGATCCCAGCTCCTGCTGAGAGAGCGGAGAGAGGAGGAAGAGAGCCCCTTTGTTTATTCTTTACTTTTTATACATTTGTGGGTCTGGCAGAAGATTGGCTTTTTGGGGTTTCCACCCCTCAGCCTCAGCGGCCAGACCAATTGTCAGTTACAATTGTTTTCAGGTTAGAAATGTGCAAACAAAGGACAGAGAATGAGAAGCAAAGGATTTGTTCATGTTACATCTGTGGGAAAGGTAGAAAACTGCTCCTAATATTGTACAGTAACTAAAAGATCTGACTCCATTTATGAAATTCAAAAGGCTAAATAAAAAAACTCAGAAAAACCAGGGTACCAGTGAAGGATGCTGCAGATCCTCTGCCTGGATCCCTGCAGTGGTGAGGAGCAGGATCCCCCGTGCTGGACAATGCTGCTCCCACTGAGGGGACAAAGGGAGCTCAGGCGCCTGGCCGAGAGCTGGGGGCATCCCCATGTTCATTCGCTGTCTCTCTGCCCTGTCACTGCTCCTGTTGTCGTTCTGCTGGTCTAGGTCTGGATTTTATCTTAAGACTTTGCAGGGATGCGGAGAATGGTCAGAAAAAGATGTTTTTGTAAGGTGGTACAATCTGCTTTGGCAGTGTTAGCGCTGCCACGCAATATTCAGGTAAGGGTTATGCAATAAGGCACTAGACAGGAGAGGTGGAATGGTCAGATATCCACGTTTCTAAGGGCTTTTTGATCAGCCAAGATAATGCAGCTAAAGTACTTAAAATGAAAAATCAGCCTCATATTTTCCCACATTAGCAAGAGTTAAAGTGAAAATTAAAAATACACTTATAAAAAAGTAGGATTTTCAAACCCAGAGAAAGCCACTTCATTAAGAATTATTCTCACTTGGATTGTGTGGCAGGCTGAATAGGAACTGCGAACTATTCCTTTCTGAAAGAGATGGGACAAAAATATTGGAATAAACTTTTCATTGTCCCCAAGATCGTATGTGTAACTGCACTGAATTACTCTGCCAACAGAAGATACAGGCTGTTCATTTACCCAAGGTGGTAATTTGAATTAAAAAAAAAAAAAAAAAAAAGAGAGATAGATTTGGAAAATTAGCCAAAATGCTATAATTTACAATGACTGTGACTGTGTAGTGTCCGGTGAGCAGATAATTTGAGCCATAGATAACAGGTTAAATATTATGTGTGGTATTCAGTGTTCTTTCCAATTCTCAGACTCGAAACTCATGTATGTAGATGAAAATCATATGGGACCTAAATGTCTTTTTTCTCTTTTTTTTTTTTTTTTTTTTTAAATGAAAATCAATTTTCAATATCCAAAATCAGCTGCACATATTAGGTATGGATGATTTCAGTTTTCCTACAGAATTAATGTGGGGAGTTTTAATGAATATTTATTTTCTGAGATTGTTCAGAAGCCAAGACCTATTTTTGAGTGAGTAAAAACTTCTGCTAAACACAGGAAATATCTTCCCTGTTCTCCATTTTATCTACAGGAGAGCTTATTGTGGCAGTGGCCCAGTTTAAGTAATAAGACAATTTTGAGGTGGTCCTTATTTGGGTTCATATCAAGTTTAAAATTAGAGCTTCCACAGTATCCAAGCGGGGGGTTTTTTAAGATACATTTCTAAGAGGAAATCTCAAATATAGAATACCTCAAGAGCTAACTTTATACAGTGGTCTTCGTTATCTAGTTAGGCTCCTGTCCCCAACAAGAGTACGTGAGCAAATCTCCTCTATATTTCAGGAAAGTTTCTCTTCTAGTTATGCACTGCTTCCTATAAGGCTCCTGCAGTGATAGCCCTGCCCTTTGTAGCTGTCTGCAGTGCCCTTAGAAAGAAATAAAGGTATATTCTTGATGCAGTTAGTGTAAGGATGGCCATTTCTTACTGCTGTGAGCACTTGCCCTCAGAATCCAACTGCTGCTCCTCCTCCTTGATGTGACATTTCTCTTGATGGATTTTAAAGTAGCTTGTACTTACACATTATTAGGTTTAGTAATGAAAACACACTTTGAAAGCTGAAGCACTGGGACAACTGCTGCCAGGTGCAAGTGCTTCCATGCCCATGCATTCCTAAGGTTAAACAAACCCATGTTCTGTGCTCCAGACCCCGTTCATCTGTGCTGCGCTCATTCCATTGTGTCACTGTGCGACGAGCTCAGCTCTGGGCAAAATATTCCAGCTGAAACCTCACAGGTGCCAAACAGGAGGAAACAACCCTCAACAGGTCGGCTACTACTCCCATTTCTGCACCATCTGCAAAACTGGGTGTTTCCTTGCTCACCATGCAGGTTGTTAACAATAATAATTATATATATATATATATATATACACACACACATATATTTTTATATATATTTTATATAAAACCTGAGAAATATTTGGCCTGGTAGTTTCAGTCCCTGAGAGTCACCAGCATCTGGCCACCAGCTGGACTTTGGCTGCTCACCATCACTTTTCTTGTTTCTCTTCTTGTGATTAGAAATGGCTTTGAGGTAGACTTGCTGCAAAGTTTTCCTACAGAATGATGTTTCTTACAACTTCTTTCTTGTTTCTTAAAAATGGGTTACATGCCTTTCTCCAGTCACAGGGACTTCCCTAAGCACCACATTTATGAAAGTCTTGCTCCCTTGGGACCTTCAGCTGCACCCCATCTGCTTGCATGGATCTGTGTATGGTTCAGTCCTGCCAATGTCCTTCTTCATTGCAGAAGCACAGGATTTACAGCGTGATGGGAACGCAGTGATCCAAAACATTGTTAAAGCTTCTGATGCTGCAAATAGGATTTTTTTTTTTTTTTTCCTCACTTGTGTTGCATCAGCTTGTGCTTCGACAGATGGCTAAGCATCCCATAAGACTAAAATAGAATATTGGGAATATGCCTTTATCGATACCAAAGTCTAGTAAACAACCTTCTGTTCCCCACATCCTCTGAAAATGTCAGCCTCAGTGTACTTGTATCTTGTAGTTGCTGATAGAAATGCGTGAATGACTGCTCCTGCTAATGGGCAAGATAAATAAGAATTACTGTGTGGCTAACTGACAGACATGAGAAAACTAGCTCTGCTGAACCCTTGATCAATGCTTTTTCATAGGAAATATTTTCTGCTTGTTTTGAAGGGAAGTTTGGCTGGCCCAGGGAGCTGGTAATATTATTCCACACCTTTTCCTTAAATCACTACTTACAGGCCAGACTGGCAAAGCAGTAACAGCGAGGTTTTGCTCTCTAAAGACTGATTGATGGCCTGTGTGAAATAAGTTTGTTCTCTCAGTACAGTTACTAGTGGAAGAGATTCATGTCATAACAACCAGCACCACAGTGCATTGTCTCTGTGGAAATTTGATGAGAAAGTGAGGACTGCTAGAGCCTGGAAATGAATTACCTTCCTGCTCCTGAGGGTCTTCTCTCAAAACGTGAAATGGCAAAAAGGCACCAGTGACACCTCAGTGATCACCTTTGTACTTAAAACAGGATAGCCACCAGAATGTTTTCTACTATTTCTTCTGTACTTTAAAACTATGCTAGCAATGATAAATTCATCCACATTTCAATATCAAAGGCAGAAGATTGTACCAGATGAAAAGGAACTTAATGAACAAACTCCTCTATTCATTGCATGTGTTATTTTTAGAGCTGACTGGAATGGGTGGTTGGGGGGGTTATTTGTTTGTTTCAAGGGATTTTTTTTTTTTTTTCCCTTTATTCCTATTGTCATCAGTAGACAGAAAATTAGATAAAGACAAGAGATGCATTATCCCTGTAACACTGCCCAACGTCCATCCTCTATTCCAGGCAGCTGCAGCAGTGCA
Organism: Tachycineta bicolor; assembly: GCA_025960845.1. NCBI lineage: Eukaryota > Metazoa > Chordata > Aves > Passeriformes > Hirundinidae > Tachycineta > Tachycineta bicolor. The sequence goes on along the minus strand of JANEHK010000033.1, from coordinate 3,960,559 downwards.
AAAACACAAACTCCCAGGCTTCCATGGCTCCTGCAGCTGGTTTCAGAGGGAAATGTCTGTATTCAAGTCCATTGCCGTGCTCTGATGGCAGGTCCGTGTTGCATTGCTATTGGGAGAGAGTGAGATTCATTGCTGTGCCTTCAGATATTACAAATGTGCTGCTGTATAAAGGCCAGATATTCCTGAATTCTCCCTCTCTGCTGCAAGCCCTGGTGCACCATATGCTGAGGGATACTGCATTTCAAGTTAATAATGAGATACAACAGAATAAGGTCAAAGCAGTGATGATCAAACTGAACATATGCTGTGGCATATTCCTGCTAAATGAAGACCTCCAACTATGGATGTTGTTGTTACCAAGGCAGAAATATTTGTTTTCCAGGATATATTCCTGATATACCGTAAGAAAATCTGACATTTCAGGCCCCAGAAAGTGGGTATCCAATGATCTGTAAATGCCTTCAGTTTTAGTTAATGTTTTCATCAATAAACTGGAAAAGAGGTAGAACAGGAGCCTAATGGAGTTCAATGACCTGTTGAGAGAGTGTTATAAATGTATCTGGGAAGCAATGCAACTTAATGGGGGAATGGGTAACATTAAAAAAAAAAAAAATCCAGGAGAGAAAAGAAGAGAGAAGTGTGGCAAAAACTTACTGGTGGAGAGACCAGATTTCCCCCTTCTTTTATACAGGATGCAATACCACATTGCTTCCTTGGCCATTGGCATCCTATCTGTTCAGGGGGTAAAAGCAAGAAGAAAAGTGGGAATTTCACCCAACAGCATAATGCCAGCTGTATTTAGTTGTTTGAGGGCCCACCAAATTAGAATATTTTGATTCCGCAAAACGCTGCTATTAAAAATCTGCCGTGAATACTGCGAAGCAGTTTGGCTCCATCGGTGTTGTTCGATGGGATACAGCGTGGAGAGAGCCCCTCTTCACAGAGAAGTTTCCTCAGGCAAGACTTCACTTGCTGCATGTGTTCAGTCAGGTGTCCTTTCAGCAGATGTTTCTCATTTTATTCATGCTAGTGCATGAAACACAAAGCTTTCCCTGTAACCTCCTCAGTGAGAGCACCGGCTAGCACAGAGGAATATGTAAAAGCCAGCAAAGATAAAAACCTCATACAAAGCCAGTGCTGACTTACAGCTAAATTGATTACATTTCTTATTTAAGTAAAACTTGCTCCTCAGCTGGGATTCTCTAATTAAAGTGTTAAAGGACAGGGCAGTTACAGAGATTCGACATAAAAATAAATAGGAATTGCTTCTAAGTTACTACACTTTTTAGGGACCTGGCTGTTTCTAAAATGGTTGTGGGAAACTACACAACTAAGGTAAGCAGTGAAAAAATATTTCTACAGGTCTGTTAGATGCATGGAACATTCACTTTAAAATGTATTTTGTTTTTGCTAGAAGTGTTATTTATACATGTCAGCTGGCATTGTTGTTTTTTGGGGTTTTTTTAGATACTGATTTCCTTCAAGTCAAAGTCAACATTCTCAGTCAGGTTCCTTTTCGTTATCCAAAGTGTCTGGCTGTAAACACATTGCTTTAAATCTGAGGTAGTTATATGGTGGTAGGGAGACGTGAAGGATGAAATTCACTGCAGATTTTGGAAGTCCAGCACACGGCCTGGAACCGTCTCTTCTTGCACGTGCTCAGATCTGCATTCCCCCAAAATGCCAAGGGGATTTCACTGTCTGTAACTTCAGACACCTTTGGATAAGAAGTGCCTGCTGGGGAGAGCTGATTTCTCTGGCTGTTCTCTGCTCAAACAGAGTTTTGTGGATTATGCTTGGTTGTGGCACTTTGCAGGGCTGGGAATGATGGGCAGGGGTTTTCCTTGATTTCCTCGCTGTGTTCCTGTCCTGTATCTCACAGTCTGGGATTTAAGAGGTGCTTCTCATTCTGTCTGCATATACTGCTTTAGACATTGCCTGATTCAAGCAATTTTAGAGCAGTGCATAAAGAAGTGCAAGCAAAAGCATGGATGTGTGCATGGACAAGAGATTGTATTGGAAAATTAATATTCATTAGCTTGTGCCACAGCTATTTCGCTGTTTTCATCTCTTGCCAATTCCAATATAAAACATCAAGAGGGGAAATATATGTTTTTGATAGTTTTAAAGGCCCAGATGCTTAAAAAATTCACCAGGACATGAGTACTCAATGGCTTTTAGCTGTCTCTGTGTCACACTCAACATATATCCACGGTCTTTCTCGCATTCATCCAGGGCAGGGGGGAATTCATGCACATGCTGTTAAAAACAAGGAAGTTTTCTAATGTTTGCTACACCTGATTTTTCCCATGACAGGAGGGAAAAGCAACCTCTGCCTTATCTCTGTCTAATCTTGTTGGGTCGCGGATATCCGACGTCTTGGACAATATATCCTAACGCCATTAGCTGGTGGTTTCATTTTTAAATTCTGCTGCACGTGTTTGAATGCAGCAGGTGGTTAAAACCGTGGCACACACTGTGCAACAAGAACATAATTCCTTGTTAAGGGTGCCCTTATCAGAGATATTCCACTGTGTCCAAGAATCCCGGGAACGTGAGGCAAGGAGCAGCTTCAGTGTGACATATTTTGCCATAACTGGGACAAATTATTACCTCTTGTGTAAATTTGGAGAATTTTATTGCTCATTATCTCTGTCTGAACACAAAATTAAAGCCATTCCTTTTTTTTTTTTCCATACAAGTCAGTCACATTTGAGACTTGCCCGGTGGTTTCAGGGGTTGAGCGGTTTTTGTTTGTTTCCTTCTCTCCCTCCTTCCCCCTTTCATTAATGTAGAATAACTTCTGTTGCTGAACACCTTGTACATTACATTTCAAAATAACAGCTTTGAATGATTTTTTTTTTTTTTTTTTTGGTGGAGAAATAAGACTTTGAAAGCAAAGGTCAACAGTGTAGGAGTGAGTCCCTGCAATATAGCAACAGCAGCAATTTGAGACATAAGTGACCTTCAATTTAACTTCTATTGACATCAAATTCTTCTTCTAGAGAACAAGGACAGTACATGGCCTTGTAAATATTAGTCTGAAATAAATTCACCTTTGCTGCTAGTTTTTATATAGTAACACTCAGAGTAAACAAGTGCTATTGCTTTGAGGTTTACAAGATTTTAAGGTGTATTTGATAAAGTGTGCAGTGAAAAAATGATAAACTTCTTGAATTTCTTTTTCACCTTCTTGTTTTCTTGGTTACAAACTATGAAAGAAGGATTTCATATAAATAATTGCATTTGATCATGATATATAAACTTTATTCCAGAAAAAGTTACCAAACTGGTACTTCTCTTTGTTGTATGAACAGGTTTAAAAATATTCCATGTGAATTGTTACCTGCTTATATGTTTAAATAGAATTATGTTTTCTCTTTGCATCCTCAGCGGAAGTAATAAAATTCTAGCTTTGCTTTTTAATATAAGGGTGCAAAGTTGTTGCCTTCAAATACAGGAGAGATTTCTGAAGTGGGATGCTGTGCTGTTACTGAACACTGGTGTTGATAATTTGATGAGATGAGGTTCTGACAGAACCTGAACTTCTTAAGCCACCTGTTTCTGAAGCTGCGGAGATAGTCAGGGATGGAGGGATGCAATCCTTCACCCACTGTAGAAAAGCACACACAGCTGGGGCAAAAGTCCTGTCTGAATCACTGCTTGTTCCTTTGCCAGGTTTATTACTTTGCATAGGACTGAAGCACAGATGCCAAATAAAGCCCATCTTGATTTTTAAAGCGCCCAAGGAAGAATTTACAGCTTTTACTAGAAGACAATTTCAAATTTGAAGACACAACCCATTTGGACTTTTATACTAATCCAACTCAAATTTACTGAGATTCAACTTCCAAATCTCCCTTCTGGATTTACTGTTTTCCAAGTTCAATCTGCATTTTGTGAATTGCTTTCCCCTTTTCCAAATGTATACAATTCCATCTAGCCAAATTAGGATGGTCACAGCCTAACCACTGATCTGAGTCAATTTTTGCAACAGTTTTTAATTGTTCTTCACTGCTCTGCTACCTTCAAAGATACTGAATAGCACAAAAGAGATGTGGGTCACTCCCAGAACCCCAATATGCCCATCCTCAATCACTGCTGATTCCTGGTTAGGTAATTTTTTCTGCACTCAGTTCATTCAGTGTTAAGTGAATTTTAAATTTGATAGACACTATACAGCAACACCAAAACAAAACAATCATGTAAGCATTCAATCTATGGGAACAGCGAGAACCTGGGATAAAATTTGCTATTCTAGTTTTTCTCAGAGGCAGAGGATTTAGCACTTTTCTTGCTGAGCATCAATTTCTTGAGATTCAAGAGGTTAAAACACCTTGAAGTGTTCGAGAGGTTAAAACACCCCACAGATTTGGTTTTTTTTGGAAGCTGTTAAGTAGGCACCTGCACCTGAGCCACATGGATATCTCCATACAGGATTTTGACTCTTGTGTGCACAGTACTGTCAGTTCTTTGTGTAGCTGTTCAATGGTCACTCTGCTCCACTGCGACTTTCAGAGAACAAATGGAACTGGAGAAGTTCCTGGCCCAGCTCAGGGGTTTCCATCCTTTGGAGACTCTGTCAAACTAATTCAGCTTTGGTCAAGGAGTCAAGTGCATCCATCACAGAGAGGAAACGGCCTCAGGTTGTGGCAGGGGAGGTTTAGGTTGCATATGGGGAAAATATTTTCATTGAAAGAACTCAAACACTGAATATGCTGTTGAGAGAAACAGTTGAGTCACCATCTCTGGAGATATTTAAATAACGTGTGGATGTGGCATCTGGGGACGTGGTTCAGTAGTGACTTGACAGTGCTGGGTTAAAGGTTGAACTCGATGTTCTTGAAGGGACTTTTCCAACAGAAATGATTCTATTTCTAAATTTATTCTGATTTCTAAAGGTAACTGCTTGGTCTGGGAAAGTATTTGAATATGCAGAATGAGACATTCTTTTCTGGGGTATCAGCAGAGACTTCTGTGATTCTTAATGAATTTCAGCATTTAAGCTGTAGATTTTAATTTAACTGAAGTGTTTTAATACTTCCAAAACTTATTACTAACACTGCTTTTGAATGTAATTCACATAAACTTGGTAAAATCTTCACGAGGGACTGAAGCTATTTCAGGGTTCACAGACAGGACAACATTTAGCAGAATTTTCTTGCCTCAGCATTTGCTATATGAATACCAATGAGAAAAGGACAACATTTTGCTTTCTCCTTGAACTCTGACTGCTGTCTAGATGCGGATTATTTTGATACCAGGATCTTCCTTTTTTTAATACCTTCATATGCATGGGGAGTGTAGAAAAAATAATAATAAAAAAATTACTGTGTTGTCCTAATCTATGCTCATGTCTCCTGGCATTTCATGATTCAGTAGTTGTGGAATAAATTATTTGCAGTGAACTGACTTACTCGCTGAAGAATGTGACTTACTTGCTGAAGAATGTGTAGGAGGGGGGAGAAATTAACATATATTGTTACTTTATACAGTGCTAAGCCTGAATTTCAAATAGATGATAGTGTATTAATTTTTTTTTTTTTCCTAAATTGATATTCGTGCTAGACAGCAATGCCATTGTTTGTAAATGATGTCACCTAACAAATCATGTGGGTGCTTCATTCAGTAAAGGAGCAGTCTAGGAGCCATAGACATATTATTAGGATGGGCTTAAATGCTTAGCATATAGTTACTGCCAGGAGAACATACACATCTGAGCACGGTGCTGATGAGATGATTGGTGTTGTGCAGACCAGATATTTTTATAGCTAAATCACGGCCTGTTCAAAGGAGTCGATTTTTTTTTTCTTTTTAATATGAGATGCAGCAGCAGTAAAAGATGGTGTTTAGAACCAACGTTGTCTTTCCTGCATGAATTCATTTATCTGTCCTTCTTTATTTCTTTCCTCAGCCACTGCTTTGCAGTTTAATTTGTCTTGTTCTGTTATTTGCACCTCAATGAGGCAGAGATGCAATGAAATCATGATTTACTGCTGAAGATAAACATGAGTTAAGAAAAGCTTTTAGGCCATCATGAAAGGGAAAACTTAGAGATAAAAAGGTTGAGGTGCCACTGCCATTACTCATGTTAGGCCAGCAGCTCAGCTTAGATGGGCCTTTTGCAGTTTCAGGGTTTTTTTTATGCAAAGTAAGAGATAACGCCGTTTCTGAAGAACTTGTTCTTTAATTGAAGTAAGAATGGGTGAGAAAATGGGACAGACCCATTTCACAGATAAGGAACTGAGAACAAAGGGAAATCAGTGCTTGATTCAGTGCCTACATGAGCACGTGTTTGCTTTCAGACCAGCTCCATTTCAAAGTCACCACTGTATTCAGAGTGATTTTTACCAGCTGAGGATCCAGCCCAAGTCCTCTTTGTATCAGTTTGTCTAGTCCATGAAGAATAGCATCCTCCTTCAGCTGCTTTTTTGCTACGCTAATGAAATACTGTAGATTTTAAACATAGAACTGGGGTTTTTATCAGTCTGCCATATGTTTTCCATAGATAACTACATGGTCTAATTGGTTTGATTCAAACTCCTGACATCAATATGCAAATGTGTTGAATGGAATGTGTTTATACTGCAGCTTCCTTCTGAGCCATTGATTGAAATATGAGCGCCTAAAATAGATCTGTGGGGAATATTTAAGTAGTTTGCAATTGTACACATTCTGTCTTGCCCATGCTGAGTCCTATGAAACAAATTAGGAAAAAGTCCTGCCCAGTTGCCCTTCCCTAGCCCAATAAGTTTTAGAGCATCTTCGTGCTTGCAAGAGTCCTGGAATGGAGATAGAGCAGAAGTGGCATTTTTAGAAAGGAATGTATAAATGCTCATGTGAGGCTAAGGCTGCATTGTGCTGGCTCTGCAGAGATATTACTGGAGCACAGACCTTCCTGACACTTCTGAAGTATTAGTTACCTTTCCTTTCATCTATGCAATGCTATGGTGTTGTGATGGATGTCTCTGTCTCGTTTCCTCGCTGTTCTCTCTCTGCCTCTGTCCTTTCTTTCAGTCTCAGTCTGTAAAGGCCAGATACCAGGTGGGCCATGCCATCATGCCAATTATCCCCGTTGCAAGGGCTGCCAGCACAATCTTTTACTGTTCATTTTTTCATCACCACAAAGCGTCACATCTTCTGTGCAGGAGTCAAAAAATGTCTGTGCTTGCATCTCTGAATGGCTGCAGAAATATGCAGGCTCAGTATGCAATCATAAGTGACTCCAAAATTTTCAGTCTTACTGGAAGGGGCCTGAATTTAAACAAAATCGTTTTGTAGGGAAGCAAAAATATGCACGAGCTAAGCAAAATTTGAAATACATTAACTCAATTTTTAGATGTTTCCCTGGCAGGTTTGTGTGATTTGGTAACAAAACAGCTGCACACTGACTTCTGACTGTTCTTTATTCAAGCAACAGCCATTATGAACAAGTAAAAGGATTTTTTTGTATAAAATATAGATTTTATTTATCGCCTTTAGTACTTCACATCATATAGCCCCGTTTTCTGATAGCAATTCAGTATCATTACATTAAATAGATTGTTACTAGTAGTATGAATCATGTATTGATTTCTTGACTTGGTTCTTTTTATTGAGTGAGGAAGCCCATGCCTGCAAGAGCCACATTATGGCCATAATAAGTATTTTTCATAACCTCACCCAATAACAAATTGACAATACACAAAGTATTGAGTACACTTTTAGCTATTTCAAGACTCCTAAAAGCTGCCAGTGTTTTTAAGTACCAATTTTAAAAGAATAAGCTTTTGGAGGAGAATCTCAGCTGCTCTTTCAAGAAAAGGAAAGGGACTTGAACAGTGAAGAAGACTTGCAAAACAAAATTCCTAAAGGCCGAGTCATCAAATCATAGATGAAACCAGGCAAGTAAAAGGTCAGCAAATAGGAATGTAGAACCCTGCCTAAATAGTCTTTACAGGGGTGTCTTCTGCTTGGAGCCTGCTCAAGCACTCCTTTTCACAGCTGCCAGAGACATGGGGATAGATCATCCTCCTAAATGGTAAAAAAAATCATTTGATACCGAGTTATGTCTTTTATTGCAGGTTTACAATGTTGGTTTTATTAAGCTAATCATGAAAATAGAAGGAGAAAAAGGCCATAGCTTCATTGCAGTCACTGAGAATGCAAGCAGTCATTTCCAAGGGGACAGGATTTTATTCCTGCTCCTTTAATTTTTTCTTCATACTCCTGCTGTTCAGATGGGGTGCCTGATGGAGAGTAGGTTCCATGAGAAGGGGCACTGGAGCCCTGGGACTCTGTCTGAATAAACTCCCCAGCAGGGTGTTCTGGAGGGCAGAAGTTTCCCTGATGCAAACAGCAAACTCGTTCCTCCACCTGACTTTCACTGCCAGCTTCAGGGGAACTCCAGGAGCTGAGTTGCTTTCCCAGTGGGAATATGGTTTGGTAAGACAGGAATGGAGAATGTAAATCCCCCCCTCTCCAGATTATTATAATTTTGAAATTAAGGGGCTCTCAGGAAAAGATATGGGAGTTCTTTACAAGGAAAATTAAAATTAAAAAAAAAAAAAAAAAGTAGTGGTACGAAAAAGCAACCAAACAAAAAGAAAACACTGAGAGAGACACAACCTGGCACCCTGTTGGTCAAGGTGTTGGGAGCAGCCCAGCCAAGCCCTCCTGCAGTGACAGACGTGGTTCTGTTGGAGCAGTGATGCTGTTCATGCTTCTACACAAAGGCCAGTGCCCTGAGCTGGCTCACAAGGGTGATCCAAGCAGTAAAAGCAGCTAACTTTGCAAATCTCGACTCGCAAATCTCGACTCGCAGGCTGAGCCTTTTGGTTAGTCACAACCCATCCTGATACGTGTTTGTGTAAAATTCTGACAGTGCACGTTTCCCGGATAAAAATAGCTGTCCGTGTTCTGTAACTGATCCGTGAGGGTTAGCAGCGAGACAGAAAGTTGAAAAAAAAAAAAAAGTTTATTCAAGGCAGTGAAAATGAAATTGGAATAATGTTGGCTTTGGTGGGGAGACCCTGCTGGGAGGACTGTGCAGATTTCTGGAGCAGATTTTAAGGGTCTGCTTTGGGAAAACACTTGCAGTCGGTTTTGTTTCTGAGTGCATGTGTCTCTCATATACTGCACTCTGAATTGCATGATTGGGAACAAGCATCTGGGTGGAATCTGGTTATTCATCTACCCCAGCATTTCTGAGCACAACATTTATTTAAAAAGGCAAAAACAAAATATATAAATTAGGGTCTTGAGAAGCAGTGTAAATAGAGATACAAAGAGACTTTTGAACATACTCAAATTCCTGGCATGACTCCGATCAGAAGCAAGTCATTAGGGACCACAATTGTAATTTAACGAGTTTTTGTAGCGTGGCCAAGGAAAACGCTGTGTAACCATCCTTACAAATTCTTCCACAAAGTCCAGTTCAACAAGTTAATGGTGTTCTAATAATTAAAAGGAATTAAATTAATAAATGTTTTTTGCCTGTTTAGTATAGATGGACACATAGCAAGAGTATAATGATATTAACTGGGCCCAGATGGGAGATTTTGTTAAAAGCTCTTGGTACGGATTGACCACGAGAAGAAGCACTGAGACAGTAAGTCAACTCTCGCATGCTAAATCAAACAAATGGAGACTTATTTGTGTTGTCAGGATATGTTTTCATCTGAGGAACAAATTTTATTTATTTTATTTTCACATAAAATAAATATTTATTTACTTATAAATAGATTTATATATATATATATATGTAGTGGCATTTCACATAAAAGGTCTGTGCTGTGCTGTTCTCCCTGAAAACAAATTATAATTTTCAGTTGGGAAGGGAATTTATCATTTTCTTAACACTAACTTCCTGGACACAGAGTTGTGGTTTTCTAGAAACTGGAAATGACTTTTCCTGGCCCTTCTTCCAAAACTGAAGCACTGAATTTCCTGCCTGGTCTGACTTCAGAATTAGTGTTTTTAAGCAGAATTTCCTGAGGGTCTATAAAAGTGAAATTAAATAAGAAACTGAAAACTCTTTTGTTTCACTGACAGAAGCAGAACGGGTTTTTTGTTACTTTGTTCATTCTCATCATTGCTGCATAAACATGAATCTTGGGTCAAAAAGTTTCAGGGCCGTGTATTTTTGTGTGTGGGCGGGTGTTAGGAAATGAAAGTTTCATTAAATTGTCTCCAAAAGCATCCCGCGGCTCTGTTTGGGAGGAGCACGATGGGATGGATGAGAAATGCATCTCAGCCACATGCACAGGAAGGAGCCGTTGACCACCGATACACAAAACCTAAAGCCCCAAACTGCTTTTATGGCAGTTTGATAGCAAATTTCCAGTGAACAGCAAAACCTTTCCTATGAATGCACGGCGTTATGCAAATCAGCTTCCTCTTCTTTGAGCAACCAACGTCGTCTGCTCTGCTGGGAAAGGCTGAAAAGGCTCCCAAGGCTATGGTAAACATTACTGGAATCATATTACCAATGATCTAGGGCTTAAAATCGTGTCTTCTGTGCTCCTGTGAAGTGTTATCTCCGCCTGTGCTTCCAGCCAGAGCTGCATTAAAGATGCAACAGGGAGGTGCAGCAGACTTCAATGAATTCTGGAAGGAAAGGGAACGGGGAACAGAGTTGTCACATACTGTAATTTAATTGGTTGCCTCTCAAGTTTTCAGACAGGAGATGCTTCTTTGCATAACTCTCAACTTTCATATGGAAAGCATTGCCATGGGAAGCCTGGGAAGCCAAAATTATCATTTCAAAGCAAGAGATGAGACAGAGGAGTGGAGAAACTACAAACTAAGTCAGGCCAGGTATAACCTCCAGTTGCAGATGTCCCTAAAATTTGTCAGTTGAGACATCATCTGAAATTAAGGACCACTTTCCTCATGCATATTTTGAGTTTCCTTGAACCGACATTATTAGACACTGAAGTAAAATTTTGGTCTTCTAGCACAGCTGTGCTCTGAAGTGTGTCTATTTCCTTGCTGATTCTATACTGTTCATAGACTCATGGGCTTGACAAGGTTTAAGTTGAAAAGGACCTTTGAGTTCAGCAAGTCCAGCCCCTAACCCAGCACTGCCAGCTCCACCGCTAGGCCACATCACCAGCACCATTTTTTAATGCTGAGAAAGCCAAATTATTGGGGTACTACAGTAAATTTCATTCAAAAATATATAAAGTAAGGAAAGTAATTGAACATTTGTCTGGGACATCAAAGTGAGGCAGCGCTTTAGAAGTATAATTACACCACAAATCAAAATATAAATCAGTTTTTAGTCCAGTGCCTAGAAGTTTTTCCAAATATTGATGTATGTACTTGAAATGCAAGTTTTCAAGCCTGGCACGACCTGTTGTGTATGCATTTCACTTTACTGTTTCAGAGCAAATTCTGTACTGGCTACAGCGGTTATTTAGGAATATAATCACCTTTCTCAGTTATTTCATTGCTTTGTCTCAGTTACTAAGCGATGCAGGGGTTGCCTGTCTCCCCAGATATTTTGAGGAATAATTAGTGTTTGCAAAGCTATTTAAAGACAAGAACTGCTGTTTCCATGGTAGTGGATATGGTCAATTGGTGTTTGTGTTGCATTTATTTTGTAATTTTTGAATTAGAGGTAATGCATCAGGACGTATCATTGGTCAGTATCGCAATGAGCTGTGGCTTTCAGTTTTGAGAACCTATCCTGACTTCTTGAACTTTACTATTTCAGCATAAAAGCTTTTTATTGAATTCATTATTTTAATGTCAATTAGCTTTATATAAATTTTGATTTTGACCAATAACAAAATTGCACTTAACTTGGAAAGGAAATATTAACTGAGTCAGAGCTGAAATTAGTATTTTTCTTTATCTAGTGATACAAGTCAGAACACTGACTGTAATCACACATTGTAATCATCACAGGAGATACAGATTCTGCCTGCTAACGGCAATAGAAATTGTGATTTTCTCTTATAAAGCACAAATCCTGAGTGTGAGACCATGGGGTGGAAAGGTGGAGAAGGAGGATTAAGAAGAGGAAGTCTTTTTCCTAATTCTGCACGTCCAAAACTGAAGGCATGGTCTAGTTGCAATAAAGAGAAATTGGCGTGGTTTAATTTCAACACTTGGCTACACTGCTGCAGCTGTAAATTGCATCAGAAGTATGAAAAGGGGATTAATTGGCATGCAGTTTTCCAAAATAATTTAAAGTACAGAGAACCTGGTCTGTCACCTGCCAGTTTCAGTGTGAATCTAGTTTGTGATGATAGACCATATCCATCCCCACTCACTATGTCATTTTTTTTTTTTTTAATTGCTGTCTTTGTTCAGACTCAGCATTTGGCTGTCACATCTTTAAGAAAAATGGTCCAACTGTTTTGCCACTTGCTTTAAGAAATAAGTTGCTCCCAGCATATGGAGGCTTTCACAAACAATATGCTTTCAGTTTTCTGTGCTTTGGATTTCTCCACAGAAAATTGGTAAAGCTAGAGTGAGATTAACTAAAAATGCTGCTGTCCATATCAGCAGAGCCTGCAAAAAGTTCTGCACAGGAGCTGGCTAAGGAGGTGGATTTAATGTGCATCCTGCTTCCACTGAACTTCCTATAGTGGAACAGCACAGAAATAACAACTGCACTGAAAGGCAGTGCTTCTAATGAGGAGATGCCACCACAACAACTGTACTTGTCTTGGGTTCAATGCAAAATGCATTCTGTTCCCATCAGCTGAAACTGGCTGGGGAGGTGTTTTCTTTGTCTCTTCTGTGACCTGTTCCTCATAACTCCAGGGAGATCTTCTGTTAGTGGGCCAGCTGTTAAACCAGGCAGGGCAGTGTTCTTTATCCCTTCCAGGACCCCTCCTCCCCGCAGGGATCTCTGCTGTTCCTGGCCCATCCAGGCTCACGGCAGGGCTGAGACAATTCCATCCTCCATGGGGAGATGCTGCAGCCAGGGGAGGAGCCCGGCATTCCCAGCTGGATCCCAGCTGGCACTGGGAACAGCAGCACAGCCCGTGTGCCCGGGATTGCCAGAGGGACCCCGGAGCCATCTCAGCACCACGGGAGCTTCTCCAGGATCACCTCTGCTCCAGCAGCATGCCCTCCACCCCACTGCCCATGGCACCAAGATAGGTGTCAAACTGTGCCAGTCCCAATTTCACGGTCACTGCTGCCAAGGCTGTACCCAAAATATCCTGAGGAGTTTCACAATATTTCACATCCCATAAATGAATATCTTCATGTTACTCAAAGCTCCACACTGACTCCACCAATGCACTTTAGCACTTGTGTTAGGAGTGCCAGTAAATTTTTTGTGTCTGTAAGTCTGTACCTGAACATTCTTCAAGTCTGTTCCTCCTCAGGGGAAAAAAAGTATTGAAAAGGGGAAAACAAATGTTTAGGTTCATGTTGCAATCTAATCACTCACCTATTTCCATCAAAGTAATGCAAAATATTATTTAGTAGGAATTGCTTTGACTTTAACTGTTTCTGGTCTTTCTTAACATGTGACATTCTTCAGTGTGGTGTGCTGCTTTGCTTGAGAAACATTGGTAATACTACTGGTTCTCCAAGATGGTAAGTTCTCTTCATAACTATCAGCTCTGCTGCTTTCATGTTATGTAATTAATCAATCTTTTAATTTCCTTTGGTTTGGTAATTTTTTTTGGTAACTTTTTGCTGTATAGTTCTATCTATAATTAATTTTTGTTCAAATACTGTTGTCTGGCAAAAATGGTAATATAAAATGTCTGTGGAAGCTTCACACAGTCCAATTTTTTAATAACTTAAATTTGCCATTTTGCAATCCTAAGCAAACAATAATTTTTATATACCAGGGTTTAGAAGTTTATTTTACACAGTCCCAAGAAATTTCGTTCTCATTTCTAACAAACCAGAAAAAGAATAGCCTGGAAAATGGATATAGTTCTTAGAGCATTCCTCTTGGAGAAAGTTTTATCTTAAATTTATCAATAATTCTGGTGTTTCCAAGCATAGTGTGACATTTTTCATACAAGTATAAGACTAAAGGGCCAGGATTTGCTACCCTTCTGCTGGTTTTTCATTCAACCTTATTAATTTCAAAGGGGGCATTTCTTGACTATGTTTCAACCAAAAAAGTGGCTAATAAGGAAAGCTGAAAATGATGATTAAAGGGAGATACAATCAAATATATTATTTTAAGAAGGTACATTTCTTGTCAATTCGATGTTCAATGAATCTCTTCATGTTCCTGTAAAAATTCATAGACAGAAGCTGAATCAGAGAGGAAGTGGATCTCCTCTGAGAGGAACTCATCAGTGTTTAAAGTAAATAAGATAAAAATAATAGCCAGAGTTCACACTAAAGCCTCACGTTTCTGTGTTTAAATCAGTCCATGTGCAGCAGAGAACAGAACTTTCTGAGAATGGATGAGTTTCCCTTATTTTCCTGTGCTGTGGTCCTGGTACCTTTTTTTGACATATTTATTTCCAACCTATATGACAGAAAATACCTGATCAGAGATTTTATGTCAAGGTGAAAACATGAGAGTGCTCTTTGACTAAAGTAAAAAGTTCTTAGGCATTAAATTCATCAGCTGTGGAACTGAATTTAACAAGAACGACCTGAGGAAAAATCATTGTGGCAAGAAGTTAAGAGGAAACCAGTTAGTGGTAGAGTGAAAGGAGTTTTTCTAATTACAGGGTGACTGGCAGTGTTACGAAGTGCCTTGCCACCTTCAGGGTATCGCTGGCTGGACATCAACAGCTGACTTTGCATCAACAGCTGTAAAGAACATAACCAAGAGGAAGGGAAGTGTTTTTGTGTTTGAACTGAACCGCTGTGCAAAATGGCTGTGGGGAACAAAGGATGTAATGATGTGTCTGGGTTATAGGAGAGCATCTAGCAAAGCAAGAGTACAACAGCCCTCACCCAAAAGCTTTTAAAGCACAGAACCAATCAAGTTAAAAGAATAATGTTTCAGCCTTAGTACCCTGGGCCTGCTCTCACATTTGTTCCAGAAAAGATTTACAACTGATTTCAGCCTCCTTGCTTAGTCATTCTCATGAAATATATTGCAAAGCTTTGTCTCCCCCACTATAAGTCAGAGAAAACTCTTTTAGTCAGCAGGGCTGAGGTAAGACAAAAGTTGATTACATCAGGATTTTCTAATTGAAACTTGGTGTTGTTCTTCTTCTTCCTCCATCTTTGACTGAGCAATAGCGTTTTCTCCCTGGTCCTGAGAAAGATTTAAAAGGAGGGCAGAGGTAACATTGGTCTTGTTTTTGCTTCAGACTTGTGAGAATTGAGAACAAAAGTGGGCAGGCATCAGTCATGTTCAGGGAGGAAGAGCTCTGCAGAGTCATACACAATGCTCAACAGACATCCTTAGCACACTTCAGAAGAGGAAAAATCCAGTTGGAATGGAAGGCAAAAGGGTAGATGAGTATTAAAAAAAAAAAAAAAATCCAAACCTCTTAGGATGCATGCTCAATGTCTGTTTCAACAGGAAATTCGAGAGTCAATTGTTATTTCAACAACCAGTTCAAGTGAATGAACTCCCTCATAGCTCTGATCAAGGGCAGAGTGGAATTCCTGCTGTGCTGTGTAAAACATACTTTATTTTACTTTTAGATGCATTATATTCTTAATTCCTTTGCATTTCCCACTGGAATTGTTCTCTGGTGGGAAACAGGCTCAATCCTCGTGCTCTTTACATTGCATTTTCAGCCCATAGAGGATTTTTTAAGCATAGGGGATGGATGACGATGATGTGTGGGGTGGTTTGGGGAGGTTAATTATGGAAGGAACTCCCAGCAGACAGAGAACTAGACAATAGAGAAGACTTATTCTTCAGTGCTAAGCTCTGTTTTGGCCATGCATGACCCAAAAGCACATTATTTGAGTTCTTTATGCCACTTATCTATTTTTACATTGGAAAAGGCCAAATCTGAAGCCCTTATTTCAGCTCTTGCCAGGAACTCAAGATGGTCTGAGTGAATTTAACCTCACATATAATTTGATCTAAATTTGTCTGAATTCAAACTTTATCACGTTTCATTTCTTTACCTTTGCTGATCAAAGCAGGGTGTTTGATCTGTGAATTTAATGTTGCTGGTTGCTGTGTTGTAAAGTGCTTTCATGTTCCTATGTTTTAGGGGAAATGACTTCTTTAATGGAAGCTGTTGGAAAAGCTACAGGAAATCAAGAAGCCATTTTAATAGAAATAGGCAGAATGATATATTTGCCTCCTGAGAGAGAACTCTCATAGAAGGCACCAAGGTCATATACCTTACCAGTGGTGTTTACAGTTAAATATAAAACATTAATTTATTTCAATCTGGAGACTACTAAAATGACAATGGAAGGATGCTCTGCCACCAGAGCTGCTCAGTATTTCTGTGGCAGGGTTTCAAAGTTGCTTGACATCCTCTATAAATGTGTCAGCATTAATAGTGATGTGTGTTTGGTTTTCTAAATATGCATGTATATATTATAACCCACAGAGCTGCATAGCAAAGCCAGATAATTTTATACTCTGATCTGATCTTCAAAATCTGTGAGTAGCTCACTGCACAGGTCTGGTGTTTCACCTAGCTTTAAAGTATCTTTCAAGAGGGAAAAGTTTTATGGAGCTTTGGCAAATGCCTTAGTTCAAGCATAGAACCGTGGTATCTCTTAAAATATAATGCAATTATATACCATTTATATGTTTTGTAACACATATTACTAACGTTCCTCCTGGACTCACAAAATTATCTCTACCTTCTAAGCCTGTCAATAAATGAACTGTAAATGGCGAATCATATTTGGTAATATAATTAGTAAGTTTTTAAAGGTTTGACATTTTCCATCTTCTGCTATTTAAATTGATTTTTATATAAAGCAATTAAGGACATCCTTTTTCCATTAAGCAAATTATATTTAACTTCTGTTGTGATAATGTATGTTATATATAGAAGAGAGAAGGTACTTGAGTTTCACTTTTTTGCCTGCAAGGTCATTTTCATTGCTGCTGGTGGTGGTGGTGTAATTTTTCAGAATAAATATATTAATAGGTGCTGCTCTTAGCACAAAATCAATCAAGATTTCAAATATAAATATTTCTTTTGACATAATTACTGTCATGAATGAGAAATTATTTTAATTCACTAAACAACTTCAGGCTTTTGACAGATTAATAAGCAGCATGGAAAGTGTCACCTGAAAGCTCTAACATGAGCACTTTACTTTCTTGTCTGAGATTATTGCTCATTGCTGGAGTTTTCCATGACACTTCATTAGGATGGTGGCAGACATAAATAAATACACACAGATATGATGAAGAGCTTTTGAATGTATGTGCATTAGACATTGAGCTGTTTGGAACAGAGCAGTGTGAGAGTAGCAGAGGTACTCTGGGCAAAAACATGAAAATAGCCCTGCTTGAGGTGGTTTTGTTTCCTGAAAAAAAAATTAAAAAAATGCTTGAGGAGCAAGAATTTCTTATCTCATCATTGCTAATCTCAGTATTTCTTTCCGCAAGCCAGTGTTTAGTTGGTCTGTGCATGTCACTCTAAGGCAGAACACTGACGTTGATTCCATAATGATTGCAATTAATTGCGTGAGTTATTGTCAGCGTAACCTCCAACTAGGTTTTGTATAAAAGTCCAAGGGAGATATTTTTGTCCTACAGCTTAGTCAGAAATGTAAGTGAGAACATAATTTCTTAAGATTTCTCCTCTGTGATTTGCTTCAGGAGAACAATGGTGAGGAACAGATTAAAATTATACTTTTATGAGTTTACTAAATTTCAGGTAGTTCCACAGGCACTAATACTGTTTAATTGACTCTGTCTGACACATATACAGAAATGTCTCATTCTGGATTAAAATATTCCAGAGAATTCCTTAACACACATGGCAGAAAGTCCTAAACATCTGAATTAGGCATGAAGCAGGAGGGGTTGGCAAGGTGATGTCCAGAAATACACTTAAGCTTGAATTATTCCAGAATTCTGTGACACATAGTTAGTTTTAAGAGAAAAATATCTGTATTTCTAACAGAGACTGCCCAATCCTTTCCCAACCTGTTCTTAAGGAGTAGTAAGCAAAGAAACAGTGAACATAAATATTGTAGAGCTGAGGTCTGTGTGAACATTTTACCCCTTCCCTTGACCTGAAGGAAATCTCTGTGCACTGCTCTAGTGAGTACCCAAGAGCATTGAAACTCTGTTAAGGGAGTGGGAGTGTGTTTTGACTTTTTTCTTTCCTATCTTATAGGGTTTTTTTCATTTTCTTTCCTCTTTAATATTCTATTTTGTTCTTGTTATCTCAGAATTCACAAAATAACAGTTTCCATCACCCTGGGGTAGCTTTAGAGACATGCTCTCAGTGAAATTGTGTCTTTTTTACAGTCAAAATTGTTTGCAAGGGAGTTTCTTCTTGATTTTATTATAATACTTTCCATTCTGATACAGGGGGAGGTTTTGAATCCTTTGAAGTGGCTCACAAAACTTGTGACATGCTGTCTCTCTAGTTGTTATGGTGCACATTTAATTAGAATTTCCTTGTTCATCAGATGAAGCTGCATGCAGGGTTATAGTTCTTTTAAAAGAGCAGGTTATGCTGGTGGTATGTAACAAAATGTTTCAGTGGTGCTCAGTTCATCAAGACTTCTGTACTATGACAGTCTTCACTCCATTAAGGGGCAGTGCATAACTTTCCTGAGGGGAAAAATATTATGAGCATAACTTAAAGTGCTCTGCGACTGCCGTAGAATCCCAACTGGCTTATTCAGCGTTCTTCTTTAAGTGGCTTTGTGGTTTCATAGTGCACTTAGTTATTTTAAAACATCTGTGGACAAGAGCCTCCTCCTTGAAGACAGTCAGGAGGTAATATTCGATTGTCTTCTTGATAATAGCGCCACTGCCTCAATAATGCTGGTAGATGTTTTTCTTTATTCCTCTTAATTGGCCCATTTTTTCATCTTTCTGCTCAACCACGGGGACAGATGGAAGGCTGTTTTCTTTTTATGCGATTATTCCACACTTGAGCCTCAATTTTTTTGAGTGGGCTGCAATACCATTAACAATCTTTAGTTTTAACAATGTTAGTAAGAGTGTGTCGACATCTGTGCTTGCATTTTATTTGAAGTAAAAAGAATATTTTGTTTAGGTCCCAGACCTCATCTCATGTTCTAATAGCATTGTGGCCCCAACTAGAAGGTAGGCATTAACTTGTTGCCATTGTGATTTTTTTTTTTAATAACAGGAATCAATTTAACATATGGAATTCCATTTTTTCCTTTAAAAAAAAAAAAAAAAGTTTAAATGTTTCTTATTTTTAGTTGACTTCTTTGTTAGACCTTAAAGCGTTTCATAGAAACATGTTTGGTGAATTCAGTGAAGTGGAACTGGGCATTCCAGTACATCGTGTCTGTGAACACCTGTGTGGATAAAGAATTATGAACATATCTTTGTGAAATACGTGAGTCATCCTGAGTCAGGATTGTGAATGCTGTTTCTTAAAGGCCTGTGCTTCTATTTTCACACTTGCCCACCCTAGGTGGTCAAGAAGACAAGAAAGAATTATATGTCAAACTGGGGGAAAAGGAGATAAAACTGGAAAAAGGAAACCAGGCTTCTCTTTAACCACACAGTGTGCAATTAGTGTTGAACTCTGGAATCTGAAGCTGTTATAGGAAAAAAAAAATAATATATATATATATATAGAGAGAGGCTAAAATGTAAATGAGAAGTATGTGTAGACCAAGCACAAAGAGAGATATAGAAATATTGTTAAATGTAGAGCCATCTATCTATCTTTAGGGACTTTTGAAAATGGATAAATGGAGGATGGTGATTTTTTTCGGGTCTGGTTGTTTCCTTTATTTTCTCTCTTGCTGATGGAGAGGATGAAGAAAGAAAGCCTTGCCTCAGTCAAGTGTGACAGTATTTCTGTTCCCACACAAAATCTCAGGCAAATAAATAGGTGGCCCATTTTCAGAGGAATGAAGTAACTATAGTAAAGATTGAGGATAAGCCCAGACAAGAATGTAATGTCCTTAGGACAGAACTGAGCTTGCATCTGCCCTGAAACATCTAAATAAGACTCTTTGGCTCTTTATATCCTTCCAGGCTGGCAAACGACCAGGTGCTTTGCAGAACTGGTCTGAAAATACCTCAGCAGAATTGTTGTTGGACATGTGAAATTAGGTAGATAATTTAGTCAGGTGGGTCTGTTTATTTTTTTACTGCTGCAGTTATATCAGAGTTAAAACCTGTCTTCCTTCTCTTTTCCATACTAAATCAGTAGATTACATCCCTGCCTTGTGCAGCCTCTGCACAGTGTTTGGAAACTGCATTAATGAACAAACATAATGTAGGAGCAAAACATATTGGGAAGAAGTGAAAACAAGATCTTTCATCTTGAAAAACACAAAATATTTCAACTTAGCGTCTCATCATTCTCCACAAAGTTGGTTTTCTATTTTGAATTAACAGAGCTCCTGTTCTGACTCTACAGATGAAGAATGATAGTTATAGATGGGTTTAATTTCATTGAGAGAGGAGGTGCTGACTTCCTGCACTTTATTAGCATGTGGAACACTGGGGAAAAGCTGTTTGTTAATTCACTTCGGCAGGGGAAACTGGAAAAATGTCATGTGCTTTGGGTTTTCTCTCTCCTATCATTGTCATTTTTTCTCAAGAAGCTACTACAGATTTTTCCACATTTGTCTGTAGAAAAATAAATTCAAAATTCTTCTGAAAACCAGAATTTACCTTCCCTAAAATCCAAAGGAATTTCAAAATATGTGAACCAAACACCTTTGCAACTGTGTCATTTAGATTCAGTGTTTTCAGTTCTCCAGAAAACTGCCCCTATTTTCTCCCATTCTTTAAAATGAAAGTCTTCTGAGAATTAAAATTAGTTTCATCATTAGTTTTTGTCTCCAAAATAACTAGATGAACTCTTGTTTCTCATCAGTAGATGGAGATGAATATCATTGTTTTTCCATTTAATCTCCCTTTAAAAGTTTAAGAATTCATTGATCTTTTAAATAAGTTTGGTTTAATGCCTTCAACTTCCAATATAATAAGGTAAAATAAACAATTTGCAACTATTGGACTATCCAAACAAACAATTTTAAAGTCTATGCAAGATATAGAACAAAGCTTTTCAGCTTATTGCAAAATCAAAGTAGTAATTAGGGTTGCCTAACTGGAAGGAGGGGGGTTTTAGCTCTGTAAAGTTGCAGAGGTTTTATTCATCTTAGTTCAGTGCCATGAAAACAGGAAAGCAATTAAAATTCTGTTTCTTGAGCAAGACAAGTGAAGGAATGGATCTGCTGCGTGGTGATCAGCTGAGATACTTCCCTTTCAATAGGAGAGAGAGTGAAACAGATTTACTGAAGGATTAAAATGCTCCTCTGTTTTCCTTGTTTATTTTAGGAAATTGCTCTTTTCACTGGAACTGGACTTCTCTGTGACCTCTGTGATCTTCAGTGACCATGAAGAGCCTCGAGTACGTTTGGTAAAGAGCAAAACCCGACAAAAAAAGGCCACACATCCCAAGGTCAGATTTAACTTTTGATTCTGAAGGCAGAGATAGGTATAGCCCTTTTGTTTTCTGATTCTAAATATGACATAAATCAACACTTTAGTGACCCAGATGGCCTGAAAATAACCACCTCTTTCATTAGCCACTATTAGTTAATTAACAGGTTCATTAGTCATTGTTGGTGTCAGCTGCTGTAAGGACAGAAAGGTTTTGGGGATTTTTTTTCCTTTTTAAACTGTCGGATGAAATTAGCTTTTCTGTAGCCCATGAAGTTGTCCTATAACACTTTTAAAAATGTCATACCTGACTAAATGAGCTCAAGGTCTAAAGCACTGTTGGGAATTGCACAGCCTGTAGTGTCAGTGGGTATGGGAAATTACTGACTGAAATTGAAGTCTGCATAGATGTCAGTGCTTGCTGTAAATTTCTCTGTTGGGTGCAGTGCTATGAGCCATTGGGTTTTTCCTCCTAGATTTTAGCAGTATAGAACTAATTAAACCAGCATTTTTCCTCACTTCTATTTCTGACAAACATGTAGAAGTAATCCCAGTTAAGACACGGGAATCCTGCTTTTGACATGATCTAAGCTAAAGCTCTACACTCGAAAAACACTTCATCACTTTTTTGACATTTCCTTCCTTTACTCTACTCACCTCTCACAGTTTCAAAAGAAATTATTTAGTGGACGCTGATAAGGCAGCCTAGTATTTCACTGATAAGAGAAGAAAGAAGATAACAGTTTCCAAGATGTATTATCAGAAATCCAGGAAGCCATTAACATATTGAACAAAAGATAAGCAGATAAATAACTTGCGGCAACCTCACAGACTGCTGGAATGATCTTCAAGTATTGATTTTGATGAAGGAGTCATAAATCCTTGCAAAATGCATCTTAAATTATCTTGTCTTTTAAGGAAGCAAAATCCTGGCCTTGTGATCAATACCATTCCTCCTGTTGATTTCTCTGGCCCAGAATGTCACACCAAATTCTCACGAAATGCACAGTCTGAGAAATCAAAATACCCAGGCTTGCAGGAGAGATTGATAGCAAAGAAGGGCTTTGCAAGTAGCACCCATGCCTAGTTTATTCTGGTAGTCCAAATTAAACAGCGACGTGTTTCCATAATGTATTAAATAGTGTCTTAGTTCAAGTAGGATTTTAATATTTTAGTAATGTAATTACCCTTCACGTACTCCTACCGAAGTTTATTTATGTTATGCAGGATGTTTGACGCCGTGATTTAATATTTCTCCCACAATAAAGAAAACACTTCAGTAATTAATACCTTGTCTCATTAGTCAAGACCTAACTCATTTGCGTAAGAAATCTCTCATGTAATTCGAGAAATGCAGTCTGAGAAATTCAAATGTACTTCCTCTTTTTCAAAGAACGAAGCTGTGGAACTTGGAGAGACGTGGATCTGACAGATGGACAGGCTCGGTGGGTGAGGAGCTGGCTGGATGATCACCCCCAGAGTGGTTGCTCATGGCTTGATGTCCTTTGATGAACCAGTGCAGTTCCTCGGGGTTGTTACTGGGGCACCAGTGCTGTGTGACACCTTTATGTGTGACATGGTGTCTTAGGCTGTAATGCAAGCTGTAACCAGCAGTGTGTATTCTATTGCCAGCTGTTAATCCAGGTGTGTCA
>JANEHK010000033.1:3881398-3937416 GCA_025960845.1 Tachycineta bicolor | reverse complement strand
CACTGCTCTTTATCCCTTCCAGGACCCCTCCTCCCCGCAGGGATCTCTGCTGTTCCTGGCCCATCCAGGCTCACTGCAGGGCTGAGACAATTCCATCCTCCATGGGGAGATGCTGCAGCCAGGGGAGGAGCCCGGCATTCCCAGCTGGATCCCAGCTGGCACTGGGAACAGCAGCACAGCCCCTGTGCCCGGGATTGCCAGAGGGACCCCGGAGCCATCTCAGCACCACGGGAGCTTCAGAGGAGAACTGCAGCCTGCTGCAGGATCATTGATCAACAGAGCCACATCTGTCACTGCAGGAGCACTGGGTTGGGCTGCTCCCAACACCCTGACCAACAGCATGTCAGGCTGTGTTCTCAAAATTGTCTGCTGGGGATTCAGGAATCGAGCAGTTACCAACCTTAGGAGTTCTTTGAGTGAATTTCTGGCTGATTTGTGCTCTGATTCACAGCGCAGCAGCTCACCCCTGTGAGGAACAGGTGATGTTTGATTTGATTTAACACAAAGGAATTCGTACATTTTGGTTATAATGGAGCAGCACCTTCAGTGGATCATGGGGACATTGGAATAAGCCATGCTCCTGAGAAAAAGCTTCTCTTATTTGAGACTCAGCAGGTTGTGAGCCCTCACCGAGGGTATCCTGGATCAAGTAAGATGACTCCCTCTGAGGAGAACAATCCCCAGGAAAGTGAACTCCATGGATCACCTCTGCTAAGCCTCTGACAGCTTGTCAAGGTCCACGTTCCCCCTCCCCTCTGCGTGTGTGCACGCTCACCCATTCGTCGAAAGGCTTGGGGTAGCAGCCAGGGCTATAATTACCATTCTGTTCAGTGCTGTGCTGCTTGTTTTCCCAGTGTACAGCAGTGGATGTGGGCCTGGTGATGTAATAAATGGGTACAAAAGGTTAAATCTTGTTCAGCATATGGGGAGAAATTTCAGATAAAAGGAGAGCGCGGCCCATTTGCCAAAAATCTGATTCATGCAAGAAAATCAGGGAGGAGGGATAGAGTAGAGAAAGGCTGCTGTTATTTTTTAACAAAAGACACTAGAAGCACAATCAGTAGATTCTGTCTTGACTGAAATTACACCATTTTTGAGCATATAATTGTTGGGAAAAAAATTGTCTGGAAGCCGCCAAAGCTTGCTTTTGCTTTCCCAGAGCTAGTTGTATTTCATGCTAACAAGCTTAACCATTTAAAAATCAGATAAATTCTCCCTATGATTATAAAATAGAATGATTAAAAAAAGGAGTCAGAATAGATGAGAATTTGCTTTTTCCCAGCAATTAACTTTTGGTGTAATTTTTTTTTTTTTGATCAGACTGAGACTTTGACAGGTTGTATTATGTAGCTTCCCCTGGGGTTTTAGCAAGTTCAGTGATACTTGAGTTTAGCTCATAATTAAACTCCAGAACTTTTTATAATCTTTACTGCCTGATTTAGATCCTTCAATGCCAGGGATGGAGAGGTACGAGATCCCTGACACACATCATTGCTCAGACTGACAGAATGAAAGACGAAGGGTAAGATACGTTTCAGGAAAATTTCTGTCAAGGTTCTGAAGCAGGACTTTGGAAAATGGTTCTTTGTCTTACTGGATTCCTCTTTTCCCATGAAGATACAACATGGTAAGCAGAAAATCAGTATATTTACCCCAGATTACAGTGTGGATTTGGATATTAAACCAAAAAGGGGAGCCAGGCTGCCCTCCCAGTAAAGAAGCAAGAGCAGAACTGCACTGGGAGGCATAAAAAAGAAAGCTGCTGCTCCTCAGCATTGCTCAGCCAGCACCATCTTACTAAAAAACAAAACAAAAACAAACAAAACAAAAAACAAACAAAAAAAAAAACATCCCAGGAGTGAAATTCGACAATAAAATAATAAATCTGTCAATATCACGAAGGTTCGAGATAAATAAATACAACCATCAGGGAAAGGAGAAAGGAAGGTGGAGGAGAAACAAGAGGGAACTGCAGCAGAAGCGCAGCTGCAGACTGAAGTGAGTAAGGAGCACGAAGGAGGAGGTGGGGCGATTGCATCTCCCCGTGGCAGGTGCCTTGGCAATTGCACGGGTGGATGCAGCCAGCTCCACAGGACACAGAATTTGGTTGTCATTCAGGGGGAGCCACTGTTAAACTCAAAGGGAGAGCAGCAGAAAGAGACAGTCCAGGAAAGTTACCCTGGGAAGATTGAAACGGGGATTTCTGTTCAAGTCACTGCTGTGTTCGCTGCCTAACAGGGCTCTTCCCCTTTTCAGATGGTCTTTAGGTTGGACAGGAAGAAAATGATTTTCACTAAAGATAAAAAGGGCATTATTTTCAAAAGTGCCTATGTGCTTTTTCAGAAATTGCTTAGACTTAGTTTCACAGAACCACAGGACGGTTTGGCTTGGTAAGGAGGCTAAGGATTATCTAGATGAATCCCCTGACGTGGGCAGGGACAGCTTCCACTAGACCAGGCTGCTCAGAGCCCCATCCAGCCTCACTCTGAGCACTTCCAGAGATGGGGCATCCACAAGCCCTCTGGGCAACCTGTGCCAGGGCCTCACCAACCTCAAGAGGGTGTTGACTGAAGTGCTGGGCATTATAGAAAACAGACCTTCAGAAAATAAATAAATCAGAAGGCGGAGGAAAATGTGGTGATTGCCACAGAATAACGGGAGATGAATTGTTTCAGAGGAGGATAAAATGCCTTGAAACCCAAAATGACATTTTTAAGGAAGCTGTTACCATGATCTTTGGCACTAATTGCTGTGGAAATATCAAAGTTTTATGTGTCAGTTGTCATGGAATGTACCTATTACACTGAACAGAAAAACCAGGTAGTGATAAGGAATTGCCATGCAAAACCGTGAACCCCAGAGCTCTTGCTGTTTGCACAGTGAGAATTTATTTTTCCTGCTATTGCTTATCTTGATTTTTAATAGGGTGAGAGACTAGGATAAGACAGGGGAGTTAAAAATTTCACGTTGTTTACATGTGATGCGATAATTTGGACTAAAATTTGGGAACTTGTTAGAAACTATCTGTTATTTTCTTCTGTGGTCTCATACTCTGTGTTGGTGTCTGGGAGCAATCAGGACTCTGGTGCTTTGTGGAAGGTTTTTCTGCTGAAGTTCTCCACTCACTGAGGAGAATAGGATGCCAAGAAGAGAACACTATAGCTTCTGTGAGGAAATCCTTTTTGCTTTTCCCACTTCTGGGACACATTCATATTTTCAGATTATCATTTCCCCAAAGCAATATATTGGGATTTTTTTTTTTTTCCCAAGAACAGGTTTTATTTTCAAAACCATTTAGTTAAAAGTGAACTGCCTTTTTTTCTAAATCACAAAAGGTGTTCCTTCAAGCATGCTGTGTTTCACGTACACTTGGGCTCCTCTGCTCTTTACAGCTGAAGATCACACATTAAAGAACTCTTGTTTGTGAAATGAAAGCAAAAAATTGCCATACCAGAAATTAATGAGGTTATGAAGAGGCATTAAATTTTTATTTATATCACTCCTTAAATACCATAAAAATCCAGTCAAAATTGTTCTCTGAGTTGTGAG
Organism: Tachycineta bicolor; assembly: GCA_025960845.1. Taxonomy (NCBI): domain Eukaryota; kingdom Metazoa; phylum Chordata; class Aves; order Passeriformes; family Hirundinidae; genus Tachycineta; species Tachycineta bicolor. The sequence goes on along the minus strand of JANEHK010000033.1, from coordinate 3,933,867 downwards.
TTTATGCTGAAGAATTTAGAAATTATTTTCAGTGTTTCTTGGTGCACTGAAGTGCCCCCTGGACTTTCAGGCATAAGGGAATAAACCTAGAAATAATCTTTTTCACAACAGACCATCTTTTCGGTGTTCATTAATTCTATCTTCCCTCTCTTTCTCCTCGCTAGCCCAGCCAATATTCACATTAGCTGAGATATATTTGCTTTGTAATTGGATTTCATTTTAATGTATTACTGGAAATTACTTTTGGAAAAAAAAAAAAAATCATAAGGGAAGAGGCCTCTACCACTTTCCCAAACCGAAAAATAACTTCCCCTGCATATACACCATCCAGATTTATTACATCTGTCCTCCTAACAGAGAGCACAGGCTGCTGGCTAAAAAGGAATAATTGAGAGTGGACCTCTTGGGCTGGAGAAAAGATTCAGCTTTTGCTGTCTTTGGAGTTTGTTTTCTTTTCTGCTTGTGGCAAAACAGCTGAAAATGAGAGAATGCAAGGGATTTGCTTTCTTCACATGTAGATTCACAGCAGTTGATGCTGGCAGGAATGGGGCAGGAATGGAGGGTGGCTGGGGTGTAACCCTGAGCAGAGATCCCCATTCCTTCTGTCCTGGGCACAGGATGCAGAGTCCTCTTGTTCCTAGGTGCTATTAATGCCTTAAGTTTTATCTTTCATGTGTTCCATGTTCTGTGCTGCCCAGGTGCAGCTCTGAGCTCACACTCAGGGTCACTCAGCTCTCTGCACACAGCAGCGACACAAAACAAATCCTGTTCCTGCTGCACACCAAGGACAACTTTCAGCCCAAAAGCACAAACAAGGGTGGCTGGAGGGAGGAACAAGAAGGATGGGAGCTCACAGCCTGGAGCTGGAATGGGACAATTCAACCCCAAAGTGCAAATGGACCAGAACTGATCAAAGTGTGAGACCTGGTGGCCCTTTGTCCATTTTGTGACCATTTTGGGTCCACCTTGGGTGCAGCCCTGGCCAGGCTCTTGTCCTGCCCAAGGTGCATCCTAAAGGCCTTTCATTAAATATCTGCTTTATTCTCTGGCTCTGTGCAGTCTCAGTCCCAGCTCAGCCTTCCCAAGACATCACTATCACTTCTAGCTGGCTCTGAAATAGACTCTGATTTTCATCCTGGAGCCACTGCAGCATCATTTGTGAAAGCAGGTTAAAAATCTGCAGGCACAGTATTGATAAAATTCCTGTTAAGCACTGTCTTGGTTTTGTTTCTCATTTGATGGTACATCTATGCATTTAATGTTGGTCTGAAAAGGTGATTCTGTGCAGGCAAATTTGCCTTTTTTGCTTTTCTTTTTAATTGAAGCAAATCATATTCCTCTGATATCTTGTTTCCATGCCAATTTTTCTCCAATTAAGAAAAAGAAAAAACAAGAATCCCCAGGCAACCCTGTTACTCTTACTCATAATTAAACCATCACACCTGAAACATCCAGCAGGCTGCTTGTGAGATTTCTAAAGTGCAGGGAGAAGCCACATTAATAATTTTGGGCCATGTGCCAGCACACAGGGACATCTAAGCTGGGAAGTGAACCAATACTTTATAGGAAAGAGAAAGGTATTTCCTGATAAAGCAATAATTGAACATGCACCTCAGGGAAAAAGTGAATAATTGGACATAAAATTGCTTTTGTCCCTCTCTAAGATGATTCTGTCATATAGACATGAGTTCTATTTTGTGAAAAATATCCCTTTTTAAAATTATTTTTTTAATATGCATCTTCTGTGTGATACATGACTGTGTAGTATTTCGATGGGAAGGTCTGGGGGGAGCTTCCACAGCCCTGTCATTTACACGAGGGACAGTTCTGAGACCCACCCGATCCAGTTCAGAGCAGGGCCAAAGAAACTCCAACCTGTGGCACTTTGCAGCCTCACAAGTGTATTTCTGCAAAAAGCTGCTTCTCTTTTCCAGAGCTGTTACAGAGAGCTGTAGAATCTGGGAGAGTCAATCAACTGCCCTGGGGAGCCACCGAAGCTGCCTCAGCTACAGCAGACAGGAGCTGACTGAAGTGAGAGTTTTTGGTTTTTGGTTTTGTTTTTTCCCCTCATAGTATTCCTTTAAATAAAAATCTATTTCCAAGTAGAATATCTCACTGAAGATATTCTGAAGAATATGATTTAAACTCCTTTTTCTTCTTCCATGTGTTGCTAAGAACCCAGAGGCTTTATAATTACCTTGCAGCTGAAAAATCGATGGGTCAGTGGATGTAGCTGGCCTCTGCTGGTTGGAAAATATATGTGATTTTCTCAGTACCACTGTTCTCTCAGCAAAGAAAAGAACACTTTTGTTCTGTTTGTTTTTGGTTTTGAAAATGTTCTTAGAAAAAGTTTTGAGAGGGAAACAGTCAACTAATTAAAAAAAGAGAAAATAGAGAGGTGAGGGAAAAATCCTTAACCCTCCTACCAATGCTTGAAATGGGGAAGACATTTGGAAGATATTTTTAATTGTTTTGCTGAAGACATAATTTTATTTCCTCTTTTTCTGTCTCCCGAAGAGGATTTTTTAATAGTGAAGTCATCCTCCTCCTAGCAACAAATGCCTCTTAGAGGAGCTTTCCCTGGTGCCTTGTATCATCAGCAACACTTTTTGTATTTCTCCTCACTGTTTTCCTAAAGATAATTACAAAAGATGGAAATCTTTCTGTGTGACCCTGCCTTATTAATATGAAGTAGATTATCCCTGTAGCCTGAAGTAATTGGCTTTTGCAGGAAAACACTCTGAACTTGGCAGGTTATTGTCTCTTCCAGCCCATACTCAGGGTCATTAAATTGTGTTAACAGTGAAAATTTTACATAAAATTAAGGAATGGAGTAAAATCATGCTTGTTTATCAGTGCATCATAGATCACAGTAAATATGAGTTCTTCCAACAATCCACCTGCAGCATGGGTAAGACTGGGGTGTGAAAGCCCCTCCACACTGGAGTTTTCAGTGCCTGGAGTGTCACACACACATCTGGGGGTGCCTGTGAGACATTGTCAGTGCAAGAGCTTCCATTTGTGCTGTTATAAACGGAGCCTTGAGTTTTGGAGATTAAAAGCTGGATGGTTCCCAACGACACTGCGGTACCCGCCATAATTTTTGGATTTTTCACCTGAATTCCTCCTTCAAAAGAATCTCTGACTGCTGTTTCCAGCTGCAGCACCTGAAGTGCTCAGCTCAGGCTGTGTGTGGAGAGGAGGCAGCTGCAGAGGGTGGTTTGTGCCAGGCAGGGTCAGGGATGCACTCTGGAGCATCGCTGCCACCCAAAAAGCTGCAGAGGGAGCGGAGAATGATGACATCTCTGATTCAGGCAGGTCAGAGAAATGCCCAAAGCTGGAGGAAGTGCAAGTAGACTGAGTTTCTTCCTTAGATTTTTAGCATTAATTACCTTTGTCGGAACAATTCAGAAAAATGCTTGATCTCTTCGTTATGATTAATGCTCTTTCTGATTAACGATGCCTCCCCCAGCCCAGCACTGTGCCAGTGGCTGTGACTGCCTGCAAAGCAGGGATGTGTGCAGGCTTTCAATTCTCACAAGCACTGCAACTGAGCAAATGGTGCTGTCCTATTTTATACGTGGGGAAATTGCAGCGCAGAAAAAAATTAAGCAGCTTGCCTACAAGGTACCCTATGGCCCGACAGATGAAACATTAATGCAGGATTTCATTGAGCATAATTCTGCTCTGGGATTTCTGTTTGTTCATTTGCTTTGTTTGGCAGGGGTTTGAAGTTTTGATGCTCTTTTCCCTCAGTTTTGCCAAGGGCAGTTTTTGTGTTACCTTTGATTCAGAATGCTTGCGGGTGGCTTTAAAATTCTGGCTGGATTGGAATAGGGGAAAATCTTCTGTATATTGGATCAGTTCATTTCAAAGCCAGAAAAAAGCTGCTTTAGTCAGTGAAGGAGTGCTTATAGCACCTCTTCCATCATCCCCACCAGCCTGTCTGATTTAACTCCTTCAGCGCCCTGAGTTGTTGGGAAAGCCTGGAGAAAGAAGCATCTCACTTGTTGTGTCACTGCTTCGCTGCCACAAGCAGTGAAACACTTTATTCTTAATCCAAGCTCTAATTATTAAGGCAACTATCATAATTTAGTGGCACAGTTGACACATTTTTCATTCAGTTATTTTGCTGTGCCTACATTAGGACAAGGTAATCAATTTTACCAGTTAATTTTACCAGCTAATTTTACCAGTTCCTGGAACTCCTGTACATTTTTCACAAGAAATCTCATTTATGGCACAGTAGGATTTTAACCACTGAATTTCTGAGCCAAAATTTATGAATTGCTCATGATAACATGCTCCAGGTCAGTTTATAAGAGAAATTTTTTTTAATTAGAGGGTTTATTCAGTCAGATAGGCATGCCTATTTTATTTTGTGTACACTCACTTGAGTAGTTGCATATTTTTTCTCATTCAGGTAATTTTCTTCTTAGTTTTTGCGGAATGAACCTTTACAGCCCATTGTTATTTAATGGGTTTTTAATTTTTTAATATTTCATAACTCTGAAAAGTTGCAATGAAATTTTCTGGATCTCCTCTGTTACTCTGCATAATTTATTCTGAATTGAAAGAGCACAACATTAAATTGTTCTGGTTCTCTCCAGTAATGAATAGCTCTTGAGACAGGTTTTTTTTCCTAAAACTCTCATTATTGACTTATGTCTGCTTCTATCAATGTCAAGAAAGATTTTACAGGCGTTTAAAATAAAGCAAACCCCAGTAAAAGTTTTGTAGTATTTGAATTAACAAGGATGGGAAACAATCTAATAAAAAATAGCCAAAATAATGAAAAATAATGAACCTGAAATTAGAAACTATAGCAATTTTGATACAAATATAGACAGGGACACTATTTATTCTTTCTCATTTACATTACTTGCCTACCTAAAAAAAAAAAAAAAAAAAAAAAGATGATTCTTTACTGCCCTCTGGGCAAAACCAGTGAACTATACAGGGTGTTTTCTCCCCCTCTTTTCAGATTATTTTAATTAGGTAGTTTGATAAAAACCTCTGTTTGGATAGAGAAACTGAAGGTTTTTCATCTCTATGAGTGAATAGGCACAAGGGAAAATATCCTAAGGATATTGCAGCTGTTTTCTGGGATAAAGAATATATAGATTGTTTTCCTCACAGAATAGTGGTTTTGATTTTTATTTTCCCTTAGCATTATCTCATTGCCTGTTGTAATTTTACTTCTTTCTTTTGCCTGCTTTCCTAAGAGCCTGCTTGACTGAGGTCTTCCTCTTCACCTCAAGAAAAAAGAGCGATGCAGCAATGGATGAAATACACTCAGAGAGGACAAATCAAAACTGGAGAACTGGAGTGGAAGAGAAACCCACGTGCAAAGAGAAAATGCAATCAAAATGCTCCCAGCAAACACTTTAAAGTGAAGTTCTGAGGACATTTACACATTGATTCATCCTTGTAGGCTGAGTCATGGTCCTCTCACAGGAATTTCTCAGTTCACTGTCAGAGACCAGGACTGGGATCCATCACATCATGATGGAAGAGGATCACGGGCAGGTAGGAATCACCTGAAGCCTCTGGTGTTTGCTGCTTTATTCTAAATTCATTTAATTTGTATTTTCATGCCCAGCAGATAATAAATCTGGCAAGGGCAATACTTTGTAGCAAAGGGAGTTTCTGTAGGAGGGAATGTTACGGTTCCGTAAATGGCGCTAGAAAGTTCGGAGTGGGAAATTTGCTTTGTACTTTTGGGACTTTAGGAACTCAGTGTCGCTGTTAGGTTCATGAAAATTGTTAGTTGTTATTAATCTCAAGGTTCTAAAATGTGCTTTCAGCTGTCTGCACGTCTTCCTGCTGGCTGCTGCAAAAGTGAAAACCCAGAAAAAGTCCTGTCTTATCAGAAATACCCAACCAAAGGGGAGATTTAGTAAAGAGAACTTGATTGAAAAAGTAATAGAAAAGGCAGTGGTTAAAGGCCAGCAATTTTTTAGTTCTTTTTAGAATTATAGAAACAATTGGAAATAAAATATCATCCCTCTATTTTATCCAATAAAAAATTATGCCCTGAAGGATGCTTAAAACTAGTTTTTCTACTCAGTTATAGAATGTGCTGTTTTCATGGGTGCACGTGCCCTTGTGAGGTGTGAGGGGCTGAGACAGAGCCAAAATCACTAAGAGGGAGGAGGGAGGAGAAGAAAAGTGGAGGTGAGGACAAGTGGAGCAGCAGGAGTTGTAGAAAATATATCTGACCATGGAAGCCAAAGCAGAGGTGTGGAATTAAGAAATGGGGACACAGATTTGGGGGAAGCCCAGAGGGGCTGGAGAAGGCAGCAAATCAAGAACGAATGCTTGTTTAGGTGCCAGGAAATGAAACCAAGCATTAGAAAATTTGGAAAACGTAAACCTCAGTGACAGCACATATGTATGATATAGGTACACCTCAAAAGGGTAGACTGGTCAACGTCTACTATTTTTTAATATTTGAAAACTGAAATGTGAATATAATAATTTCTGTCAAATGCCTCAATTTCTTTTTTTATTGTCTGAAAAACCTGGCAAAATTATTTCCTCACCTGCTCTTCTGACTTCGCCCTACGCTGAGATGAATGAATATTTTAATGAACTCATTTCTCTTTTAAACCATTAAATATATTCATGCTTGATAACATGCACCAGCTCTTTCTGTGGGGGAGATTATTACTAGAAATAATGTGGTGCATTAGAATTGCATTAGGATGTAGATTTAGGCCATATTTAACTTCCTCCTGAGCTCCGTGTTGTGCAAGCAGTGTACAAAATAGATGTGGTCCGAGGTAAAAGCTGACAGGATGAGCTCAGGGCTCAAGTTCTGCCCCTCTCAGGCTGTTCTGGTTTCCTCTGCTCTGTGGAGCACAGGAGGCTGGGGTAGAAGCAGCACACACGCTCTGAATTAATCAGTCAGCTCAGCGTTAATAATTCAGTGCAAACCACAACGAGCTGACCCGCAAATGTTCCTCCCAAAGTCAAGGAGTTCCCCTCCTTCACCTCCAAGCTGCAAAAATCTCAGTCTCACTGGGAAAAAAGATCAGAAATCTCAGAAAAGGGCGGTGTTATGCTGGGAATCACACTCCAAGTGTGACCCTGTGTGTCTGAAGGGGTCAGCAGCTGGTGGGGAGAGGATGTGCAGCAGGATCCTCCTCCACAGAGGGGTGTTCTGCAGTTTGGGGCTATCTGAGCTTCCTGTGGGATGCACGAGGATATAAAGACACACATCCAGCTCTGGGAGTTAAGTAATATTAGAAATACGATGGACCAAATTTTAGAAATCAAAATTTAGAATTTTATTGAGAGACAAAATGACAGTCTCAGATAGCCACAATTAAAAGGACAGCGTTGAGCCCGGGGTCGGCACTGGGTGAGCACTGATAACAAACTCTGCCAGTCTGCTATCCCCCAAGTTCACATTTTCAGCTTGAAGCTGCCCCTTTTTATACACAGGATCGCTGAGGAAAGATGAGGCTCCGATGTTTTCCTTGTCCCAGCAGCTTCATTAACTATTCATGTTCGGGTCTAGGAGTCCTGAATAGTTTTTCCTGGGTTAACAATGACCTTAATGGCTGAGCCCAGGTGTGTTATGGATATGGTAATGTCCGGAGGAGTCGGATGAGATATGAATAGATATGATAATGTCCAGAGGAGACGGGTGAGATACAGATCTGATGTGATCAATCGGTTCTTGAGTAGTTCATCTGCTTCTTCCGTGGTTTTTGTGTTCCTTTCAGGGTTTCCCGGCAGAGGCATTTCACTGACATTCCTACATAGTCCTTGTGTCCCCTTTTCTGGTGTTGTGCTGCCAGCAGAAATACTTTGTACCTTTCCCTGTACAGCTTTTATGTTTTGCAGATATAAACTTACATGAATTAAATATATCTCACAGTTTTTATTAGAACATGTACATGTAGATACAAACTTATATTTTATATGGGTGTATTACAATACAGACATATTCAAACACGAATTAACTTTAGGACATTTATCACAAGTAACATTAGTTATGATGGAAGAATAATATTTCTTCTCTCGGAGGTAAAAATCTAAAACTCTTTGGTCACGTTTCAAACCCATTCTCACCATTAAATGGGTTTTCCTTTAACTCCAGCCTTTCTGCTGAGGAAAAGTCTGTGCCAGTAAAATTCTCTGTCAGAAAAACCATTTGCTTCTGACCAGCCCAAGTTCTTGTGGGCTTGAGCCAACAATAAGGAAGGGGAAGTGAAACCTGGCCAAGGAGGGACGTGGTTTTGTTGTTCCAAAATGTGGTTTTTGCTGTTCCCACCGGGCAGCAATGGGACTGAGACTGGCACACTCAGCTAATGGCCAGCTGAAATGAAACATTTCATTTCAGGTCAGCAAAATAAAATATTTCAGGATTTTGACATGCAATTTTTATGATTTTTTTTTGTTTATCTTTTTTTAATGCACAGATTGGATGCTGCAATACCAGTTATTTTATGTGTTATTAAAAACACGTCAGATTCCTGGCTGAGGTGTTATATATATATATTTTTTATTATTATTATTATTATTATTATTATTATTATTATTTATTTTTTTAAGTCACCTCTGTATCAAATGTGAAACAATAACTCAGAAGGTAAATTACTTCTCATACTCTAAATACAGGCAGTAATGGTATTTTGTAGAAAAATGTGCACATTCTGGACATTTTAAAAAAAAAAAAAGAGAGAGTATCTCTGCTGAGAAATCAGGAAATTACACTGGGGCCCATTATTCTCATCTTTCCTGAAGTGCAGTTCTCAGTATGAGGCACAGCTGATGCTCTGGTCTGTGATGGGAAGGGGCCATTGTCCTGTACCAATAGAGAATATGCCCACTTAGGAATCCTCCTTTAACCTTTTCCTTTTTTTTTCTCAATACCTTGGTGTTGGAGAGCTGTTCCAGTTCCTAGCTGCCTTTTTGCAGCACTGTTGCCTACAGAATTGTTCCCTATCCAGTATTTTTGCAATTTATTTTTCCTGCCCAAGTGTTAGCTTTACACCTGTCCATATTGGAAGGCAACTTATTTTTTTGTCTGGAATATTTTCCTCAGGCTGTCAAAGTCATTTTGAATTGTAGACTTGTCCTCCATCATTCTTGAGGCCCTTCTCTGCTTGGAGTCGCTTGTGATTTTAAGAGCTGTATTTTCTATGCCACTATGCACTTTGGTAATGCTTTGTATAATTAAGGCGCATGTCAAAGTAATTTATTGTAGTCATTAAAAAAGAAAAAAAAAAATCCAAAATGATAGACAGGGGAAATTTATTCTTTTATAAGAATAATTTTATCGTTATTCTTCTGGCAATAACACATCCAGATAGTCAGCAACACCAATTCTAAACTGAGAAATAATCTTTCATTCAGGACCCTCCAATCCCCCCAAGATTTTCAGCTGCAGTGTTGCCTGGAGCAGCGGAGGACAGAGAGCTCCCAGGGTAATTTGCTGTGTTCTGCAGCATGTGCTGCATAGGCAAGGGCCCAGTCTTGTTTGTCCCACAGGAATACTTGATAATATACTCAGTTTGTGACACCAATGGCAAAGAAACCGTCCAAAAGGAAACGGAATTTGATTGCCTCCAATTCCAGGAATATAGAGAGCTTTGTTCACCCAAGTCACACACTTTCTGGTCCCTAAGAATGAATTTAATAATTTAAAACCTTTGGACCCGGGCTGTGCTCTACTGAATTTTACCAACGGCTCTGTGCCTGGTGTGACTTATATTCACATCTTAGCCAAGGGGAATTAGGGTGACTTAATGTATCCAAACCCAATATACCATCAGTGCCAGAGGGCACTTCTTGCTCTCAGAGGAGAGACTCCCTGGCTAAAGGGGGAGACAGCAGAGCTGCTAAAAAAGAGTGTGTGGTCACAGCAGGCTGGGAAAAAACCTCACCCCACAAGGTCTCTTTGCACAGTCGCCTGTCATACTGTGTTTCTATATCCATGGATACTTAGATGATTTTCAAGCCTCAGTTCTTTTGGTAATAATGGAGAAGTGGATTGAGAGCACAGCAAATAAATTAAATTACTTATGTAGGAGGCAGTGAAATATGACTAAATGCGTTGGGATCTTGTTGTTCCTGACAATGCATCTGAATCATTCACCTCTTCTGAGCCATTCACTTTCCTGGTGGAGGCACTCCTAGGAGAGAGGTTTAGCTGAAAACTTCCTACAAGGAAGTATATGCTTGAGTAAATCTAATTTAGAAAGCATTAGCAGTTATTATGGAAGCTTTGTTTATATTTAGGTTGTTATCATTCCCTGAACTTATAATATTACCTCTGGACAGGGGCTGGATTTGTTTTGTGGGGATTCTGGTACTGTAAATAATGTAATCAGAGTTTATAACCTTTGTTCTTGTACCACACGTGTGCAACAGCAATGAAAGGAAAATCTTTAGTGGGAAAACAGTGATAGAAAATTTCCCATCCTCAAAGTAGATCTCTGATAATAAATAATAAACCAAACCCAGACAAATAAACAAACAAACAAACAAAAAGTGAAGGGGGAAAGGATGTATAGGAACCTTAATAATTGATCATTAAATATCACACATTAAAATCTAGATGTCTCACAAAATTTAAAACAAAAACCAAAGTAGCTGCCCCTAATTTCACCACTTGCTGTGATGCCTGCAGGCTTTGTCTCACTGAGTTTGGTGCTCAGCAGCAGTGAAATCTCAGGATTGACGAGGAGCTCTCCTCCTTCCTGCATCACTGGGGAGGACAGCAAGCACCTGGTGCCAGGGTGCCCCCAGATTTCTGTGTGCAGGGGGAGCTTCCCTGTCCAGTTCTTGTAACACCTGGGGGAAACTGAGGCCACTGTGCTCAGCTCCCCCCAGAAACTCCTGGGTGGAGCGTTCAGTCACGCTCAGATTGATGGTGTCCTCATCTCCAACCCTGCAATGAGATGTGGAACGGAAGCTGAACGCTCTGCAATGTGCAGCTTTGAGGGCCCAGACTGCTCCTTTAATTTCAGATTTTTTTCCTGTGTGAGACTTTTCCATTTCTCGTGGCTCCTCCTCCACACTTTTGGCATGGAATCCTGAGCTGGTACAGGCTCCCTGGAGGATTTTCAGTCCCACAGCCTCCACACTCCCATGGGTGCTGACAATCTGTCCCTTACAGGCCACCTAGAAAATGCAACAACATAGACGTGGGGATAAAATGAGACCAAAAAATAAAAGAGGAAAAGATAGAAAATGGACTGTTCTTTGTATTAATTAGCTGAAGAGAAATAGGGAGATGGATGGAACACTGTAAACAGGATTGCATACAATTTTCAGAATGAGTTTCCTCATCATGAGAATGTACTTTGCACAGAATATTCCTGTCCTGGATGTGACTATTCCAGATTAGGTGCATCCACCTGTGTCTGTAGGCACGTCTGCTCTTTTCTGAAACCGTTTTCATCTTCTGGTGTCATTCTCTGAGATCGTATCAATCTTTCACCACGTGGCTGCTCTAAAAGACTGGATTCTACAGTTGTGTGGTTTTTTGGTTTGTTTTTTTTTTTGTACTTCACCCTCAACCCCTTTCCTTATTTTCTCTCTCTCTCGCTCTCTCTCTCTCTTTTTCTTTTTTTTTTCTTTTTTTTTTTTTTGTGTGTGTGTGTGGTTTCAGACAATCTGACATCTTCAAATTTCGTCCATTTTACCATAATAATGTGTTTTCAGTCAGATGGGCACTTAAGGGATTTTTTTTTTTTTTTTCCTCCTCTGCTGCTCCTGGTCTGGTAAATAACCAACTTGACCCTGCTGACCGAGTTTTTTTTACATGTGCACACGGATGTATCCAAAACACAGCCAGTAATTCTTGATTTTTTCACAGATATTTTCTGCAGACACTCTCTGCAAAGACCCAGCAAGCAGATGAAGGCACTGTGAGCCCATGACAGTTTGGAAAAAAATAATTTCGTAATCAGCTGCTTCAAAACTGCTCTCAGGTAGGTTTTTCTGGAAAGGATTTCCTCAGCTGATTAATGTTAATTTTTTGGTTGTCAAAGCATTGTTAAGAAGGTTCAGGTGCCATAAAGCTTCTGAACATCCCTCTGGTTTTTAAAAGCCATCATAATTATTTATAACGTGACAAATTATTATTTTCTTTAATATTTAAATGGTTGTTATTTTAAGCAGGATCCGAACACCAATGCAATTTAAACTCGCTGGTGTTATTTCTCATTGCTGTGCTTGCTCTAAATCCAAAGCAATTTATGGACCTCAGATAATTTTTCTGTGATGCTGCCAATTCATTGTTCAATTTTTGAACCCGTAATATTTTCTGCTAGCTGTGCACTTTCACAGTCCTTTCTTTGCTGATATCCATCTCACCCTGAAGTGCAATTATATTGTATTTCCTGTTTGCAAGTCTAAAAACTCCATGTTGACCCTAGTGGGAGAGAAAGCTATTGCTGGTACAGTAGCCAATAAATCTTGGAGCTGGAATATGTCTGCTTTAATCTTCACTGTAATCAATTAAGCTTTGTGGTTAGGACTTCGAAGGTTTCATTCAGCTGGCTCTTTGCAGAAGTCTTTTCTGAGGGATTGGTTGTGATATAAGGACGCAGTAGCAAAAGGATAAATCCATACACAAGATCTAAACTTGGGTACGAGCTATAAAGGGATGGTTGAATTACATAGATGGGTCATTTATTGTCTGCTTTTTGATCAAAAGTCGGTTTTTAAGGCTTAAGAATGGGGGATTTTTTGTTTGTGCAGAAAACCTGTATACGTGTATTACTAAAATTCCACATGACTTGTTTGTTTTGTTTCAGGGTGGGTTTTTTTGTTTTGGTTTGTTTTTTTTTTTTAGCAATTATTTTAAATATGAATAATGACTCATGCATTAGTCAGGCTGTTGATCTGAAGATTCACTCCCAAATGCCATGTGTGTTCCTGCTACTACTTCCACTTGTGTTGGTTTTGGTTTTTTGGGTTTTTTGGGGGTTTTTTTTTGGTTTTTTTTTTTTTTCCCTTCTTCTTTTTTCTTCCTCCAAGTCTCAGAAATTCAACTGTATGATCCCTCCTTGTCTGGCACTCCTTCAGAAATGGCAGTCAGCCTGCACACACTGTTTAGACATCAAGATACCCACCCTCAGCTCCTCAGGAGAGCACGAGGCGCTTTCCCAGGATGCTAAATGCGATATCCCTGTTGCTTTGGCCGTTCAGGAAGAGCTCCCCTCAGCTGGTTTGCACCAGGGACGTACAAGGACCCCAGGGCTCATCCTTGCCAAGGGCTCTGTGAAGCTCTGCTGCAGGAGGCAGTAGCCCAAGGGGCTCCCAACATCCTGGAAGGGCCAGACTCAGACCCCCCAGGCTGTGACCACCAGAGCCTCTGTCTGCAGGGAGCACCCCAGGTGTCACCCACTGCCCCCCACACTGAGCATTTCCCCTCCAGAGCCCCCCTCCCTTCCCAGCAGCATCCCTGTGCCATTTCCCATCACGCAGACCGTGCTGTGCACCCACTGTGCTGCCCTGTGTGCAGCAGTGTGGGTGGAAATCTTTCTCTCTGATGAGCTGCTCCCTCACAAGTTTCCTGTGGCTGTGGCAGAACCAGAATAATGACAGTTCTTTCTTGTCTGCCTGCACCATTTGCCTTTCCCCCCTTTCCTTAGCTCCAGCCTAAAAGGAGCAGAGGATGCTGCTGCTGTGGGGAATAAACTTCTCTTTCCCTGTGAAATATGGAAACAGTAAAATGCTCCAGGTGCTCATTTTTCCAGCCCCCACAGCAGTCAGGCACTGTAAAGCCTGAGCAATAGACAGCATCTCCTGTTTTTTCAGAACAAGGTGGTATTATTTTTATTTTTTCTCCCCACCCTCTGTGGCTTTTCATCTAAAAGCAAAGATCCATTTAAACTGAGAAGCTCTTGTGGCAGTATATTAGGTTTTTTTATCAAAAGTTCCACAGAGAGGAATAGTGAAAAAGACAGCAGAGCCCATCCTCCCCTCAGGACCATGGGCTCCTGGCTCTTACCTGGCACAGGAAATGCAGCACAGCTTCCTGAGTTCCCAAATTCAGAGGGAAGTCTGGAGCTGAAGCCTCCCAGCATGCTGGATGCAGGACCTCAGTGTCAGACAGCTCAGAACATTCCTGGGTGCAGGATCCTTTCAAAGCCTTCCCATGGTCCCAGTTCTAGCTTCAACACTTTTTTGCAAGAAGCAAAAATAATCTTGCTGCAAGCTCTAGTGTTGTGCCTCATCAGGAAGAGATTCAAAAGAATAATACTCTAAACCCTGCTTTTTCCCTTTCGTGCCTTTTTCCCCCCTGAAAGTAAACATCACAGGAGCCCCCGTTTGAACCTTTATAGAGAACCTGGGTTATTATTCTGATTTTAAGAGGCAATGAATCAGACCAATGGTTAACACTGCACATTAGCCATCATCTCTGATGCTCGAGGATGTGTCTCTACATCCCATTTTCCATCAGCCACCAGTAGTTGGCCGATCTTATTTCAATGCCTGATTATAAAAACACAAAAGTAGCACATTTCCTAGCTGGATTGGCATATTGCTATTTATGGCTTTTTAAGTCATGTATATTTATGAGCTTCTAAAATGGTGTGTCCAATTTCAGAACGTCTTCAATGTCCAAATCTCATGAATTATAAAGTGCATGTTTTAACATACATGCTTATTAATGTGCAGAAGGAAAAATTACAAGTAAAAGTATGACTAATTTCCTGTGGGAACTGATAAATTGCCTGCCTATTTATTTCTTCTGGAAAACTCCGACTTTTTTGTTTTATAATTCCCAGGCAGAATATTTATACCTTTGACAAATAAAGCAAAACACATTTGACACTTTTAAAATCCATTTATTTGCCATTTTGAGGATGTGATGTTCATTAACAGAAAAAATACTTTTTTTTTTTTTTAGAAAACAAGGTAACTGACCTGGCACTTAAAAAAGGGAAAAAAAAAATATCTCCTTGCTATTATTAAATCTATTTTTAATATATATTTTAAGACTGATTTATGTACCTCACTATCATGCACCTTTGCTCAAGTACATTTTGAGCTCAAGCCTTCAACAGTGTTATTAAATTGGGAGAAATAGGCAAATATTTTCCAATGCCTCACTGTTCTCTTTGCTTAAACTTTACTGCACTTATTTATCATGCACGTGAAAATACTTGTGATACGTAAGCATTTTAGGTGCTGTATATTAATTAAGGAATTGTAGTGTGCGCTGGTGATTCTTTTTATTCTAGAAGAGGGAAATTTTGTCCTTTCTAATCGCCTAAATACCACTCAGGTGTTGTTTCTCTCTGGGTAGATTTTCTGAGGTCTCACAAAGGGTACACTCCCCTTTCATCCATAGTAAATTCAGTTTGAAATTCCTTCAGCCACGAGAGACAAACCCCTTGGGAACCATGTCTTGTTGACTCTGGGACTTTTTGTTTGAAAAGTGTTTGAAGATTTTGCTGGTTATTAAAGGGTGAAAGTGGGAGAAAAATAGTGTGGGATGGACGCAGAGCACAGGAGAGAAGAGCACAGGAGCCCTGGGGAGTGAGGCTGGGGCAGGAGGCAGAGCCAAAGTGGGGAAAAGGGGAACTGGGAGGAGCTGAGCTCAGGGAACTCAATTGGGAATGAGAGGATGGAGAAGGGATGGAAACTTTCAGCATCTGAAGAAAATAGAATATAACCAGGGCGAGAATTGTCGGAGAGCATCAAAGCAGTAAAAGCTTCGTGTGAGTGGCAGGTGAAGAAGGTTTGCTTTTTTCCCCCTTCTAAATACGTAGCTGGATGGTTTTAAAAATCCCCAAAGCTTTAAAAGTCACTGCTGCTTCTTTTGCAGACTGGGAGTTAAAAGTGTTTTAAGCAGGAACTTTCTCAAGTACTTGTGGCAATTGTCGTGGTGCAGAGATTGCTCCTGTGAGCCTCCAGCCCACCTCTAGATTATCAGCCAAAATACTTGAAGAACACGAAGAATCCTAATTGTTTTTTAGGATATTTGGGTAAGAAGAGAGTTCTAGTAAATACAGATTTTGATAAACTGCTCAATTCTCATTCTGATTCCCATAGGAATTATACACCTATTTTTCTGTTTAAATGGAGCTGTTAAGGCATTTTCACACATCATGATATATACACATGAGTTTCAGGCAATTTGACTTAAAAACTTCCAGGTAAGAGAAATCTATAAAGCATTTCCTTGTCAAAACTTGGACTGGTTGTGGTATGGAAAGGAATCCAGCAAAAAACCAGATTAACCGTCATAATATTGGGCAACAAAAGGTGGTTGAGTTTGTTTACTATTTACCGCTGCACTGATACACAAACTGTGATTTTCTAATGAATAGCAGTGTAACTGTTAGGGATAAGCAGAAGTTTGCAAAAGCACTGACACAGCCACGTTTTGAGGAAAGCCTTTCACCCATTCTGCAGCCAGAGGGAGTTTGGGTTGTCACACCCAGGGAAGCTTGGTGGTCCTGTGGGTGCAGTTGTAAATCTTTGGGATCTTACTCCAGAGCCCTCCAGGTCCTGTCCCAGAGGACACCAGCTGTTGCTGCTCTGTTCACTGGAAGCTGTGTGAGGATCAGGGGCAGCCACTCCTAAAGGGAGAGCAGAAAACGCTCTGGGGCTTACAATAATACATCACATTCTGGTTTTACTTCTTTTATTCCCAAATACATATTTGTCCTACCTCTGGCATCTACAACAAATCTCTTCAAGGAGGAAACTTTTGCCTGATGCCTCAAAGAAAACAAACTATTTCTACTTTTTTCTTCTAGTTGGGTGCAAGTTATAATTTGCAAAACAGCCCCATGGCATACTGCCACGTCAATCAGGGTTTTTAAAAGGAGATTTCATTTAAACACTTCTTCCTTAAATCATGTTTCTACACAGGCCTACACATCCATGATTTCAATGAAATTAATAGTTGTCAAAAGAACAAAACACGTATTATCTGTTCCTTACACTGACTTGAGCAATAATGAATGCTGGTACAAAGAAACGCTCCAGAAGATATGACAGACATGAAATCTTTTGCTTTGGGTTTGGGTTTTTATGTTTTTTTAAATCACATCACTGAATGTGAGTTAGAACTTGTTATTGTGTGTGGAGAGAATGAAAAGTCTTGCAGAATTAAAATAATTTCTTTTAATTCATGTTTGTTTCCATAATTTTGGGAGAGCATAAGGGCTTGGGGGAGAATTTGCTTGTCATGAAGTTTTCTATGAAAACAAAATATGTTTGAAATTGTCAGAAAGATCCAGCCATAAAAGATGATTTTAAATATGTGGCTAAAGGATTTTATAATTTTCCATACAATTTCTCCAGTGTCTATTGCAGAAAATAATTTTTCCCAGGATGTCAAGGGATATCTATGCTGGAATATGTGAATTTTGAATTATGGATGCATAAATTTTATGGTTAAAATTAACTTTGGATAAGTTGTCTGTGTCATGAATAGGAACTGGTGACAATATTAATTGGCATCACTACAAGCTGTGGAGCATGCAAAAAAAATATAGTTCAGGAAAGAAAAAATTAAAAATATAAATAAAGAGAAAAAAATCCCATTGTAGCATTTCACAGGAAGTTACCTTAGCTGAACCCCTGGATGTGTTAGTCTTGAGGAGGTGAGAATTGCTGGTAGAGCTGACAGCAGGCAGGGGTTCAGCTGGGCTCCTGTCCTGCTTGGACATTCACAATGCAACCTCTGCATGAAATCTCTCACTTCTTCAACAGGTACCAGGAATATATATATATATATTTTTTTTTTTTTTTTTTTTTCTCCTTTCCCTGCTCAGAGGCAGACATAGACATCTTTTATTGCACTGCACTTCGACTTCAGAATTTGGCTGAGGTTGCTTTTGGCTCAGCCTGTCAGAAGGGGAATCTCTTTGGTTTTGCTCTCACTTTTCTCTCTGCCCTGATCACCAAGGAAAAGAGGTCACACAGCACCTGGATGTTCTCCTTTCCAAAGGAAATCCTTTCTAATCCCTTCTGCGAGGCTGAAAGGAAATCTTGGGAGGAAATACAGTGAAACACAATGAAATGCCTCCCTTGGAAGGAAAGCCACACCGGTTTAAGCTGACAAGCTAAATTAATACAATTGAAAAATTTGAGAGATGTCAGCAAAAAGGTCTAGAAAGAAGCTAACAACAAAGGTATATGTAAAGTAAACATAAAATTAAAAACAACATCAACAATAACAAAAACCTGTCAGAAGACTTTCACAGTACTTCACAAATAACTAGGATGGAGAGCTAAAAACCTTCAGTATTTTATTAAATCCTTCCATATTCTGTCTATTTCAACTTCTTTTGGGGCAGTTTTGCTATCTATAGGGAAGTGGTAGATCTTTCTCTCTGAAAGTAGAATCTAAATTCTCTAATCTTGATTTTCTTTTGCCATATTTTGTCTTTACAATATTCCTTATCAGCTTACATGGCCATTTCTTTTGCATGTTATCCTCTAAATCAATTATAATAACACAGCTTTGATTGATCCTCACTCCAGCCCTTGTATGATCTAAGATTCTGTATTTATAAAGAGTCACTGGACAATAAGTGCAGAGAGGAAGACCTGTTTTCTGTGATTTTGCTATTATTACAGGATTGGAATGTAGTACTGGACAAGTTCTCCATATATTGTACTCTATACAAAAGATCTTCAGTGTTACATGCTCCATCAGTACAAAATGTAGTACAATAGAGTAAACACAATAATAAATGAATACTGGGCCTGCAAATCTTGCTCAGCTGTAATTTGCCAAGTCAGAGAAATCTCTGTCTTACTACAGAGCTCTCCATTCTGGAATATCATAATGAATCAAAATCTGTCAAGAGAAAAAAAAAACCAAAACCTCACCCTACTTATGGCAGAAAGTTGCTTTGCTGTTAATTCCTGTTCTGCTTCTCATGAGAGGATTAGCTCAGGGTCTTGAAAGTGAAAGGAAATTAAAGAAAGGCAGAAGATGACAAAGAACAGAGAACACTGAGAAACAAAGAATCGGGTTGAGAAATTCTTCAGCTGAGATGATGAGGAAGGAAAGCAGAGCAGAAAGAAGTGAGGAAATTATTGGAAGGTATTGCTTTGGAGCTGGTAAAAGTCACTGGGTCTGGGAACATTTTAGGTCACTGTACTCTGTGCTTCCAAGTAGGAGGTTCTGGTGGTTAGAGAAGGAATTCCCAGGCCTGTAGATCAGTTCTGCCTTCTTCACTGGTTCCTAGTTTGACCCTAGGCAGAATGGGATTTTTGGATCAACAGCCATGAGTCTCAGTTCTTCTCCACGAGTGTTACCTAAATGGATTTTCTTTAATACTTGTAGGGATTTATGGCGTAAAATGTTATTATGTGTTTAGGACTCTGCCTGGAAAGTAACAGCGAATCTGCTTGTTTGTGTGTTGATTTTCATGTCCATTGGCTCCTTTGTTTCATTCATTGGTTTTCTGATTTTTCAACATTTTTTTTCAACACCCAGCTAAGTCACAAAATCATGGAATTTTTTTAGCTGGGGAAGATCTCTGAGATCATCTAGTCCAGCCATTAACCTGAGCGCTATCACATGTCACATGTACTACAGTATCACCTGCCATAACAATGATTGCTCTTAATAACCTTCAGAACAGGTTTTTTTGTTGTTTTTTTTCCCCCTCCCTCCCCTCTGACATTCATTCTACCCCTTTTTAAATCACATATATTGTGCAACTGTTCCATCTTTATAAAACATCTGTTTTCAGGCTGGTAAAAGTTTTATTTGTCTATTATTCATCTTAGGATATTAATCATTCCTTAAAAAAATATTTCCATTCTTACTGCTGGTTGTAGATACGATGTTAATGTCTTCTGCCCCTTTTTTATGATTTGCAGCCATTAAATACTTCTGGAGGGAATGTGTGAAAAGAGGTTAGGACCATATCGCCAATTAAATAAATAAAACCTTCCAAAAATCTTGAAAACGTAGATTTCCATTAACTTTTGTGTTGTTACTTAGAGATCTTTTTTCTTTAGGATAGTATACCCTCAAAGCTACATGGAAGATGATTGCCTGCTGCTGAAAATATCCACAGAGCAAGCATTCCTTTCATATCTGGAATTGTCTCATTCTTCCATCAAGCTGGTGAGCAGACCACAAATCACTGGGCTGCAGAGAGCAGCACAAAAGGGGTTGGGGAAGGACACACCTGCCTTCCACTGAACATCTCCTTCTGATTTATTCGCCGGTAGAGAGAAATATCTTAAACATGTCTCAGCCCTGGAAAGACCTTGTCAGTTCTGTAATCTGTCAGCGTCCTCAGCACGGTGATGAAGATCATCATGTGCACAACTCCTGTATTTACATGCAAGAAGCCACCTAAAAGATGACAGATTTAACTTTATTGCAGTAAGACATTTGCCTTATGTGATGAATTGTGTTCCCCTTTTCTTCCAATTCTCATTTCTTGTCCTCTCTAAACTTCAATAGACCAAACTGTCACTGGTTTCCCAGAACATATTTCTCATATTTCTGCCTAAATCTTCCTCTTTTTTTTTAATTTTTTATTTTTTTGAGATGAACTGATGTGGCTGGATGCTGTGAACTTGCATTTCTACCGTGTTGTTTCTTAGAATAAATTGGTTAGGGTTGGGCAGGCATAGTGAAACACAAGAGAGATTCGTGGAGGGGGGTTCATCCCTGCTGGACACCCTGGGACAGACCACAGAATATCTCTGAGTGTGGTAGATTTGGCTTTACTTTTCTGCCAAATCTCAAATGTCTGTGAGAAATATATTTATACAGTTAAATCTCTGCTCCTGGAAATGTAGCTCTTTAAAACAAGACGTGCTCATCTGTCCTGTTCTAATTTTTCTCAGCCTAATTTTTTTTTTTTTTTAAATGCATTTTTTTTTAAATGTTTTCTTTTGATAGCTTTTTCTCAAAACTAAAAAAAAATGTGCCATCTTTTTTTTTTCAGATTTTTTTGGTAACTTCTGCAGTGTGTAATAGCAATTACATTTGAATTTATTTACAAATTATTCATCAATTTTACAATTAATTTTACTTTTTCTCCCTATTTGGTTTCTAATTTGCCTAGGTACATTGTCAAGTCAGTTCAGTGCTCAGAAGCTAATGAAAATAAACGTGACAAGTGTGATTCATGACAATTTGAGCGAAGTTTCAGTGTCACTGCGTGCAATATTTCACATTTTGTTTTAGCACAGCAGGGTTGAAATATTCTCCGGAGTGCCTTGCAGTTGTTTATTGTTTGCTTGTTTCTAGAAAGACTTGAACAACAACAAGGAAGCAACAACAAAGGAAAAAAAACCAAAAAATCATCTTGCCTTAGTTCAGATGTCTGCGCATCTTGAACTGATCCCGTGTGTTTGAGGCGCTTTATTTTATTTTTAATATCACACACTAAGAAAAGGAGAGCACGTATTTTTAGCTGCTCTCAGAGCTCCCAGATTTGCAGGAGGGTGCATTTTGCCCCTCGCTGCTCCTCTGGGTACCCTGTGGTTAACGCAGGTGTGAAAGGTTCTATGGCAGCTGCGAGGGTGAGGAGAGAAAAACCAGGGCTGGGGAAGGCTGGTGAGAATTCTGCGTGGAGAAACACCTCACCTGCTCTGCTGGCTTCAGAGTCCCAGAGCAGGCACCGAGACCAGTCACACACATCATCAGAAGGCTGCTGAGGGGCCGTTCCTGCCCTTACCCGCTCTAAGGCAGGTGTGCATCGATTTTGGGTTGCAGGAGGAAAAATTCCGCAGGCTTTAAAATGCAAAGCAGGTATGCGCCGTAGAAAAGCTGGGAAAATAACTGCAGCAGACACTGAAGTTGGGGAGAAACAAGAGAAACTACTTCCGTCAGAGAGGTGTTATCTGCTCCAAGGCAGATGTGCATTGATTTTTGTTGGCAGGTAGAAAAATTCTGCACTTTAAAATGCAAAGCAGGTATGCACTGTAGGAAAGTGAGTGAGATAACTGCAGCAGACACCGAAGTTGAGAAACAAGAGAAAGTACTTTGGTCAGAGAGGTGAGCAAATGGGAGTTGAAAATGCTCTGCAGAAATATTAGGAAGCTTGTGGTTTTACTAACTGCCAGGAAGAATTATTTTAAATTCTTGCTTTTTTCCCACTTGTATTTTTTCCGCACTATTTGGAACTCTCTGAAAACACGAAATGGTAGTGCAGACTTTTCAGGAGTGACTGCGGTAACTTCTTTCTTCAACAATCCAAACCACCCTCTTGTGGTGGGGTGTTTAGATTGTCACAGCCAAGGACTGGACTTCTTTATCCACCTGGCACCTGAAGGTCGCCAGTGAGCACAACATTTTCTGCTGCTCATCTTCTTCCAGTGTCGCAAATTCTGGCACAGTGGCCAGGAACCAGGGCTGGTAAGGAAGGAGAAGTTGGAACCTTGAAGGATTTTACCCTGCTTTCAGCAATAGCTGTGGGAGCCCCTGGAGCACATGAAGAGACATAGAGGTGTCCCTGTACCAGCTCTACACTGGAGGGAACTTTGGGAAACCCTGAAAGAAATAGTAGTCATAATTTAGGACATAGATTTTAATCTGATTAGAGCAGTACAATCAGATCTTTCCTAAAACAGACACCTGGCATATACTGTTTATCATTATTAGCAGGTTCTTAACATCCTGGGGTGATATTTTGATAGGAAAAAAGAAAATAAAATTGCTCTTTTTACCATTGAAGAGCCTTTTACACATCTCACTCCATTTAAAGAAAAGAGGGCAAAAATCAACATTGTCATTTTCAAGTGGGCAAGCCATGGCACAAAAATGTGAAATAGCTTGTCCTAGTTTCTAGAGAAATGTGAGTGCTCCCTAGTGATCATTTAGAAGGATCCATCCTATTCTGGGCTAATGAGGACAAAACAGAAGTTGTTCTGGACGTGGCTGAGAAAAGATCAGGCACACTTTGTAAAAAGGAAAAGCTCACAAGATATCACACCATGTTCCTGAATCAGTGGTGTGACAGAACAAAGTCAAGTAAAGAAATCCCTGATTGGAGGATATTAACTAGATTAGGAGTAATCATTGCTTTCAAAAAGCAATGACTGGGATATATTAGGGGGGGAAAGAAATGCAGTTTATAATTGTCCTAATCTAACCTTTCAAACTTCAGGTTGTGCACCAGTCTAGACAGATTTGTAGTGAGTTTGTTTAATAAATGTGGAGCTTTTTTCTTTTTTTTTAAAGTATTTCGGTGTTCTCCAGATCTTAGCTTGGTGGAATTAGTGGAGGATTCTATTAAGCCATGACTTTGCTAATGTGATTTGATGGTTCAACATCTCAGTGTGCCTAGCTTTCACTATTTGTTCCTCTTCAAAATTTGACATGATCAGTCAGATCTTAGAATTCTAATTATGCAATGAAGAAAAAGACTTCAATATTTCAAGTCCCCACAGAAAAAGCCAGTGGGTATGTAATTAAGAAGGAGAAAAATGGTTGACCTACTTTTTCAGTTTAGTCTAAACTTCTAATTGATCCATCTTTATTTCTTTCTACTGATCTATTTATCTGCTTATCCAGTCTGTCACTAATAATCTTGACCTTATTTCGTGTTGATTGATCATTTAAACTAATTTCCAGCCTGAATGATGGTAATTTAATAATGTGAGCCAATTAGGAGTTAAACAGAATCAATAAACCATTCTATGACCTCAGTGGGAGAAGTACCACTGTCTCATTAGACCTTTCAGCATTTTGCACGAATATTTTTAGGGCTGAAGTAAAATGAAGGTACTACTGAAACTGGAAAATACTTCATGACACGTTGCTATTTTCTAGCTATCAACCCTTTCCAGCTCCAGAAAATAAAAGCCAGGGATGGTTGTTATTTGTTCAACCTCAGCAGGCGCTCTCCATCTAATCAACGTCTCGTGTGAGGAAAGACGTGTTTGCATTCTCACTCCTGCTTTCATCACACCTCCAGTGTTTGTTTTCCAGCTGTTTTGCCTTTCACATGTATTTTAAGTAGTAAAAGAAAGAGCCTGATGTCTTCTGAGCCAGCCATGCCATAACTCAGACCCGTGGAATCCATGGAGAAACCACTGTTTGCTGGGTGATTGAAATATTTTTCCTGGGGGGAAAAAAAAAGTTGTGAAAAATCAGAGGAAGACTTGTTTGGAAGAGAGTAAGAAGGCTGACTGATGATCACTGCACACTTACAAATGCTTCCTCTACCCTTTGAGGGAAGAACCCCAGTAAGGTGCACTTTTCTGAGGCTCAGCTGAGTTTACTCAGGCACACACAAAAGTTGTTTCCCAGTTCTTGTAATACTACGTAACAATCAACCATCCTGCAAGGCATCCCAGATTCAAAGGAATAGAAGAGGTTGGAGAGGAGGAAAGAGGGACAGAAATGAAGGTTGAGGAGGGAATACAAATTCTAAAAATGGAAAAATTGGAAAAATAGAGAAAAGGAGTAGCAGTAAGCTGATGGTAGTTCCCTTGCATTGGAATGGGGAAAGAGAAAGAGGAACTTTTACCTCTGTTGCAAAGATACTCCACTTTTTTCTCTGTTGTTTTGTTCGGGTTTTTTGGGAGGAGCGTTATTTGGTTTTTTGGTTTTATTCACAACCTATTCCACAAATTGAAAGTGAATGCAGCTCAAAATGAAACCTCCATTTTCATGTCTATAATTCATATATTTTCAGTCATTTTGCCAAGCTCTAAAAGCTGGATCAATGGGATAGATTTCCTTTAAGAGCAAATGAAGGTTGTCCATTTCCCTTCCTCCAAAATCTGCTACTATTTTAATTTTATTTTCATGTAGGCTTCTCTTTGCATTATTTCTAAACCTTTTCGTGAGCAGATTTGTGAGAAGTGAAAGAAAATGTCTGGAGATTCATTTAATGAAGTCCATTCATGAATGATAAAAGGCATTGGATGCAAGACTCCTAATCAGTGGAGTTTACAAATAATATTCAAGTGTTCTTCTAAACATTCCTTTTTAAAACTTTTTTTTTTCCTAACCAGAATTTATGTTTATATTTAAAAAATGTTTTGATTTAATTTCATGTTGTTACTGCTCCATAATTCTCTTTTTGTCTTTCATGCTGAATTTTAGTTTTCTCTACCTTATGCTTAAAAGAAAACCGTACTTATTTAACTGGCAGTTCTTCAGAGCTTAGAGACTACATTGCCTTGGAAACCAGAAGTTTATGTAAGGATAATGGATTTCAGTTATTTGACAACTCAGTAATCTAATGAAATAATGACGGATATAATTTCTGATTACGTCTGAATTTACGATTGGTTAAAATTTCATTTTACAGGACTAGATTAATGATTAAATATCAAATTATCTGTGGATTTCAGTACTTTGATTTGATCACCATTCCACAGATACAGATAATAAAAATCATTGCGAGAACTTGTTTAAAAATTAAAAGAAAATTACATATTGAAACCCAACCCTGAATTTTGCATGGGACACGTTTAAACTGGGTTATAAAATATTGCATATTTAATCTCTCAGGGAAGAGGCTCCCAGTGGTTGCATCCAGGTTGCTCGAGCTCAGCATTCCCAGATGACACAAAAGCATCCGGAGCCCCCCTGCCAACAGCAAGGGCAAGAGAACAGCGCTCAGCACGGGTTTGTGTGAAAACTCAGCTGCTGCCCTGAGAATCAGAGCTCTGTGCAGGATCTGCAGGGCTTCCCCAGCCCCTCACGCTGGGCTGCAGCTCTGAGGGGTGGCACTGAGGCACCACAGAAATCCGTTTTCCGCCCTGCAAAGTGCAAGCGCTCCTCTTGGCACTGGCTGCGAGGAGGAGCACGCTGCAGGACGCAATTCCTGCACGGCAGCCGGAGAAAGGAGCAAGAGGACTGAGGATTTAGCACTCTAAGCTGGGAATCTTGGGAGGGGGAAATCAGGGAAAGAGCAAAAATAGTTCTGTCTAATCATTCTTCGTAAACAAACAGGCAGTTCCTGGACCAGCTGGGGGGGTTTGTGTCATCCGTGTGCCGTTTGATCTTCTTCCATTTGGCCAAGCCAGGAGTTTCTCTGAAAGGAATACCTGGGATGGAAGGTGCAGCTTGTGCCCAGGTGTGCTGGCAGCTTGGCATTTTAAAATTTTCCACCACACTTACACAATTTTAAAATGTATTGGCCCTGCCATGGTTCACTTCCTCCGAGACGGAGTTCTTACCAAAAGTATTTGTGCAGTGATAATACTTGTGGATATATCCTTTCAACATGCACTTCATCACTTGAGGATTATACAGGGATTAAAACAAATTTCAGGTGAAATTATGATGTAAGAGCTACATTGTCTGACTTGGATAAGATTTTCCTGTTGCTGTCTATTCCTTGCAACTCTTTCTCCTACTACAAATTGTGGTGTTTTAATTTGTTTTCTATATTGCAATATGTTACTAATAGTGCTGTAAATTTTGATTAAAAGGTGAGTCGTTTGGGCAATAGAATATGTCTTGAAAAGTACCACGTTAATTCACACAGCGTACCCACAAGGGGATTAGTTTCCAAAATCAATTCTGTGCAGGTTTTCTCATATATATTCACGGACATCACTCCTTCTTAGCTTTAAAACCTGACCCCGGGATCTGTCAGCCTTTCTATCTCTCCAGTGCTATTGGGCAGAGCTTTTTTATCTTTGCAATCATAGGGAGCACTGTTGTGCTGATGCTGATTTCTGAACAGTAAGAGACCCTCACTAATTGAAATGGACACAGAATATGCGGGGTTTATATTCTGCTGTGAATCAAAGACCTGGGGGTGTTTTGTTCAAACTTCACCAAAAAAAAAAAAAAAAGTTGCCTTTCCACAGAAATGAACATTTTTTATTTAAAAAGATAGGAGTTGATGTGTGGACTATCAAGCAAGGACTTGTAAGTTTTGTTCATGAAAGGCTGCTTAAACATAAGAAATCAGGTTAGAACTAATGCTATAGAACAAAGTTAATTTTCAATGCAATGCCTAAATGAAATGCAACCTCTCCAACAAGGACTTTCTTTGCAAACCTTTTGCAGGCTGTGTGGGACCTTTGGGAGCACCTGGGAAGCCCTGGCTCAAAGCACATGGAAATAAAGGTAAATTACATTATTCAGATTTGCTGTACTGCCTATCCTTCTCAATGGTGTTGAAGATGTGGCAACAGGACAGACAAGATAAAGGAAAATTCTTCACAAATTCCCCTGTCAATTCATTTTCCTTGGTTAAAATTCAGAATGGCAAATTATGTGGAGGAGCATAGCTTAATTGCCCTGTCAGCTAAAGCACACCTGGGCTGTCTGCAAGCCAGCTGGAATGAAAATTAAACTTTTATTTATCACAGACTGCAGAGGAAACCTCTGGTTCCCCATTACACAGATTAGGTCTTGTTTGGGTTATTCCATGCACTTATCACTTGGAGGTTACAAACAGGGCAGTAATGAAAAAACACACCAGAACTCAAGGTAATGTGCCCAAAATAGTCTGACCTTCCACTCAGGTGGGACTGGTTCTAAGGAGGGAGCTCCCTGGGTGCTGTTCCATTGCTGCTGCAGAAACCACAGCCATTCAGAGGAAGATTGTATTCTAGACCAAACAGCATCATTAGGTAAAAATTAAAGGGCCATTAAAAACTAGGAAGGCAAGCTGGACTTCCTTTTTTTGTAATTGACTTAAGCAGTTGTGTCAGGCTCCGTGTTCATTGCTGAGAGCTGCATCATCTCCCCTTCTGCAGCAGAGCAGCTTGGCTGGGTGGATGCACTGAATGCAGATGTTTCTGGGCTTTTGGGGCTTCAATCAGCCATTAGCACTGCCTTTTCTTGTATCCCGTGAGCATTTATGCACTCAGGAAGGGAATACTCTCTTAGCCTAGCAATAGGGGTCTGGATTTTCCTTTTCACATCCTCGAGTACAGACAATAGCCCCCTAATGAGAGTTGAGGGATTTCTTTCTTCATTCTGAGGGAAGAGATTTCGGTGGGAAAAAGTGGTTGGTGATGGGTGAGTGTTGTTCCTCTCTTGAAATTTTGCTGGAAAGGCTCAAGGCTGCCACATTCCTCAAGCCGCTATCTCCTGTGCTGAGGGGGAACTGCTACCCCACACAAATGAAATGCACAATGCTATTTAAAATATAAATTCATGCAAGCTATGTCCTTTAGCTTCAGCTGTGTGCCAGAATGAGTCAGCTAGTGCAGAATAAGGTCTAAAGGAAGTTAAAACACCAGAGCATGAGGACCTGATTTGGCTTGATGAACTCGGGTGCTACATTCAGTGTAAAATATGGATTATATCGGGAACACATCCTTCATGGACCACAGGCCTGAACCAGAGGCTGGGAGATTAAAACAGCCTTGATAATAGTCCTCTTCTTGTAGAAATAGTCACTGGAGGTGCTTTATAATGTCCCAGGTGTCTGTCTGGATCTGGCCATACCCCCTTGTGAATTTTAGGAGGAGGCAGAACAGGCAAACCCCACTCCTCGTCACAGAGCGTCCTTTTAGCTCTCAGCACATCAAGCTTTCTGGGCAGTTGCTATGAAACACAGAAAATTCCCAGAGTGTCTCAGTGGCCCTTTTCCCAGAGAGGGTTAAAAGCATCTCTTTCACAGGAGCACACTGGGACAAGTTGTGAGGAACGCATCACAGAGCAGACAAACAAGGAAGAAATATCAGATGAGCAAAGATTTAAAAAACCCCAAAGCCTACACTCAGCTATATCACTGAAGATAAAGAAGCATAAGATTGCAGTTTCATAAACTTTCTAATTCTCTTAGGAAGATTACTGGAAGTTTCTCCTCCGGACTTGCCTTTGTGGTGACATCTATAACAAAACAAAAATAAATCTTTGGTTCTCCCTGAAGTACTTGTAGGTTAAAGCTATAGCTCTCCCACCCCATATCTGATGAATAGAGAACGCAGCAGTATTCTCAAATTTGTTAGGGTTTATAGACACAATGATTCACCCTTTGAGCTGCTGGTAGTTGTGTGATAATTGAAGATAAATCTGAGATTCTGTGGAACAGTGAAGAAGCAAATACTCTTGAGCATCTTTTGTAACAGATTTTTTTTCCCCCAGAGTATTTTGTTCTCATCAAATGCAGATTTAGATGTTTATGTCAGAGATCACAATCTGTATGCTGTTTATTTTAGGGAGAAGTCTTATAACAGTCTCTTGTTTGTGAAGATTCAGAAGCGGTAGATGAGAAAGTGTGTGATTTTTCTCCCTGTTTATATCTACCCACATCCTGCAAAGAGAGACTTCTCATCTTACTACAGGCCATACAACTCTTCCCCTGTGTTTTTCATCGCCATAAAGTGGTGGCACCTCTAGCAACTCACCTCATGCTTCACGGCACTGACAGAGGCAGCCTCAGTGAAAGGCTTGGTCATTGAGGGAGCATGAAAATGAATGTGTGTCACACGAACGACAGCCCTCAGCTGTCCCTCCCCACTCCCAGTCCCACTCCCATCATCCCTCCCCACTCCCAATTCTGTCTTCTGGAGCAGTCAGCACCGTGCTAATTATCTTGAGCCAAACCCTCGTAAGTACTGAGGTACCTAAAAATTGGAATACTTGTATTTACAAAAGTGAAAGTAATTAGGCAAATCCTCTGAAGATTTTGACTAATTATTTCTGCTGATGTCTCTTTTATAAAGTTTTCTTGGGGACTTTTGTGGCTGTTATACTGCTAAATATCTAACTGTCCTGCACGGGCGTGGGGTGAGCTGTTTTGGGAGTGCAGTGTGAGGATATTGTGCATCTGTTGACAAGCAACATGCTCTACCATAGATTCCCCATTAATAACCACTCAGTGCCCAAGATTGAGTAAATCCATTTTCCTCTTTGTCCTGTTACATGGCTGAGTCTCCAGGCTTTGTGCAATCTCCATTGACAGCACAGGTCCTGACGCCTGCAAGATAACACAGCTTGAACTTTTCACAATTCCAAATCAGTTTTCTCTATCAAAAGTGTGAATTTTAAAAGGGGAGATATTCCTTATTGCCTAATCCTGTTGCTCTCCGTGGAATGGATTGAAGCAATTGAAATATCCTGGTTTATCCTTGGATTGTCAGCTAAGGAGGAAACAAACACCCAAGAACTCTTACGTGAAAATGGTTCCCTGGGGAAATAGTCTCACACACTTTTTTTTTTTTTTTTTTTTTTTTTTTCCCTGTTCTGAGAAAAATCCCAGAGTAATTTGTCCAGGTCATTTTCTACAATCAGCACAACCCCTGACACGTGTTCCTCCCTCTCTGGGCAGGGGACACAATAACTCATTACTACTGCAGGACTCTTCCTCAGTTGCTGTCTGGCTCCCTGATTAATTCACACATCTCCCTCACAAACTCTTCCTTAATAAGGTGACAGAGTTCTGGCTCGGCAGGTTTCCCCTCTCTAGCACAAGAATCCGTGGCTGTCTGCAGCATGCAGGCTGCTGGAAAAGCTTCTGGGTCTGGACAAGCTGTTGGAAAAGTGACCTGGCTGCAGGACAGAGCTCTGCTGGCTGAATCTCCACGCTGTCTCCCAAGGAGATTGCCATGGCAGTGCAGATTGCCAGCTTCAAACCCACCCTCTTTGCTCCTCTCTCACCGAGGAGCAAAAACACTTTTTGGAGGGCAGACACAAAAGCTGTCAAACAGAGAGGCAAAACAGACCACTGAGGTGTGAGAGAGGGCATCCCCCAGGTCATGGCTCAGTGGCCAAGTGCAAATGTGCAAATCAACACGGGTTTGGGAGCAATTTGTACAAAGATGCTCACAAACGCCACCTTCTAGGAGCAGCCACTGGTCCTGGTCTGCCATCTGCACCTTGGTAACTCAGCCCAGGAGTCCTCATGCTGCTGCATCACTCCATGCACCACTGCCAGCCCAGGCTGCTCTTTGCCCTCCCCTGCATTCTTCTCCAGTCTGTTTTCACCTTTTCCCTGCTCCTCACTCGGTATCTCAGCACGTATCTGAATTTTCTGTTCTTTATCAGCAGCCTTCTCCCTCATGGCCAATATCTATTTCATGGTAATATGCAGAAAGTGGATATATAGGTAAAGGAGCTAATTAGGAACTTTGAATGGAGTCTCTGAAGACCCAAGTACTGTGGTTGGGTTTAAAAGGGGTTTTTGTCTCCTGAATATAAATCTGACAATATATAAACTTTCATAGCGTCTTAAATCACAGCACAGAAAGAATCTGTTTCCTTTAAAAACAACAGAGTTATTTTTAGCTCTTGTAAACAGGGGATTGGGCAAGTTGACCCTAATTTCCAACCTCAATCACGCTGCACTATTTGTACATCTGGGAAAGAAAATTCCCTTCTGAGGATCTCTTATCTTGTTACTTTAATAATCCTGACAAATTCATCTCTTCGGCTTCATGCATGTTGTAATTCTGCCTGGGAGAAGACAAATTAAAAAGCTGCTATGTTTCACAAAACAAACAAACTGTGAGGTGGGACTGGGAACGCTGCAACAGCAACAGAGTGCAGAGAGTGGCTCTTGCACCAATTAATTACTTAATTTGGAAGGAGTCGTTTTGACAGGTCCTAGCAGACGTGAACATGTTGTGGTGCAGACTCTCAGTATTATTTTTCATCTCCTTTTTTTATATAAAATGTGCAACAGGGAGTGGTTTGCTGTTTGGAAATGGCCTTTCTCGCAGGTAAATATTTCCTCCTGCAGTTTAACAGTTTGTCTCACAGAACCTTTTCAAAACATTTGAACAGCAGTAAGGTGCTCAAGACTTTTATTGCTATTAAATTAATTGTTTCTGTGATTGTAATCATTCTAGTTTTGGGCAGGGCTCAGTCTTCTAAAAACTCACAAGTGAAAACTGTTGTCTGAAATAAATATTTAGTTACATAAAGCATGAGAAATAGACTTAGTAACAATTTCAGTGTTACAACACCGTACTTAAAGAACAACACTGTGTTATTTATGAATTTTTCAGTTCAGTGTCTGATCCAAAAAACTATGGGAACAATCCTTTGGAGGGGTTCCCTCCATAATTTTTTTTTTTTTTTTTTTTTTCTCAAAAACAAATTAGAAGTTTCCATTTATAGTTTTTGAGATTTTTTTTTCCCCTCAGTTTGTAATTGAAATATTTTCAAATTCTAATTTAAATTATTCTGAAATTGAAGGTTGAAATGCTCTATTTATAACATGTTGACAGAAATTAGTGCAATTTTCAGTGGCACCTCTCCATGGCTGTCATTTCTTTCACCATAATTGTCAACAAATATTTTGTATGGAGCAGGATATTTAACACTTTTCTAAATTGTGCCTTCTCTACCACGTATCTATTGAAGAAAGAATATCAGATTATAGTCACTAATAGGAGCCAGTCAAAAGATTGGGGTTTTGCTGCTTCCTGTATTTACCCTGTTCTGTCACTTCCCAGTTTTCAACATCTCTGAAGATAAATGAGAAAACAAGTTCTGTGCAATTTTGGAATAAAAATAGAAGTAAATGTAAAACAATAGAGGCTTTTTTGGAAGATTAATGTGTGTGATTTATACTTTAATTGTAATAAAAGTAGATTAGTGAGGGTGGGGGTGACATTGGGATTGCTTTGTTTTCAGACTTCTGCTATCTGGATCCTACAGAGAGTCACTTTTGAAATAGTGGGGGGGAAAAAAAAGAAAAATACAGCTGACTATAAAAATTATTCATATATTCTCTTTATAGTTATCCTCAGCATTTTTCTGAGCTCTGATTCTGAAAATGAGTCCATTGCTGATGAGCAATTGCACTGTGCATCACTTGTTGGGTTCAATTGCTCTCCCTTAAAAAAAAAAAAATTACAATTTTTTTTATTTTTAGTATTAATTCCTATAATATTTTATTTCAATTATTAAAACCTTCACATCTCATCCCACAAGTTTTCTCATTTTTACCCTTCAGGTCCTTTCCTTCATCCTACTGGGAGGAGAATCAGTGAGCAGCTGTGGCGCTAATCTGGGGTTAAACCACAAGAGCAGAGTTTTCCCGTAGTTTTTTTTAATTTCACTGCTTTCTGGCAGTGTAATAGCTGTTGTAGCTGGGACATTTTCCATTAATCCTTTAACTAATGTAGCAAAACCTAAACTATTTTAGTTTCTTTACAACAGCCTTTCTTGAAAGTCTGTGAGCAGGGCTCCAGCCTCTTATCATCACTCTCTTTTCCTCTCCCTTCTTCCCACTTTCTCTTTTCCTCTCCCCTCTTCCCACTCTCATCATCCCTGCACTTTTCCCTCCTGGCAGCAGCTCTGCTCAGCTGGGGCAGAGGGAGGAGAGCTGGTCAAAATTACTGATGGCAGTGTTGGAGGCCAGAGCTGTTCCAAGTCAGCCCAAGTGTAAGGCAGTGTGGTTTTTGTGACCCATTTATGACCTCCAAGGAGCCGTCAAACACAGTCTGAGAAACGCTGTCTAGGAACTCACCTCTGATGATTTACTCACAAAACTGAGGTGAGCTATACCTGGCTAAATCCACCATAAACAGTCCCAGACTCGGGCCCAATCCTGCAAAATCTTTGTTGGACGTATTCTTAAGCTAAAATTTTCATAAACATCTCTAAACTGCTAGCCTGAAATGTCAGCCTGAAATGTCCATTCATTACCATCACCATTTTCTATCAGGTTGTGTTGACTTTCATGTCTCAGTAACAATGTGGATTTTATTTTCATTTGTCTGCAAGGCAAGAGAAAAACAAGAGTTAGAAGTAAGACCGACAATAACATTTGCCCTTGCAAAGAACAAGGCAAAGAGACAATCAGAAAATAAACATTTTAATATTAATATTCATATTCGATTAGAAAAGGCTGACCTTTATTACATTGGCGTGTGTTTTTCCATATCTACAAGAAAGCAGAACAAGTGACTGGTGAGAGAAAGATCTAATGGATCAGAGAATTTACATTTAATTTGCATATAGTTTTATTTCTATTATTTTTTTCTTCTATCTTTATCACTTCTGCTTTGCAACCTGCAGTTCAATCCATTTCATCTTTCTGTATTACGTCTGATGAGACAGAATATGAGTTGCTGAGCAATTTCTGTGTAATTTACTGCTTTGGCATAAGGCAGATGTTTCAGGGAAGAAACTCTCTGGGCTTGGCCCCTCAGACAGTTTGATACCCATTGAGCAGTGCACTCACCCAAGCCAGTTTTTTCAGGACAAAGCTGTGGGAAACAGCTTCACTAAGGTCCAGGGGGACACATCCACAGCCTTTCCCTCTGCCATGAACTGGTCCTCTTATCGCAGAGGGAGATCAGGCTAAAAAATAGAATATTTGTATTCATAAAAATGAGAGTAAGGGAGAACCTGGTCCCCTGGGTGTCTCGATCTGCTCCATGATCTCTCCTGGCACCCAGGCCAGGCTGACAGTCCTGCAGTTCTCTCTTGTTTTTTTTTGCTAGCCTCTGTCATGAGAAGTCACAGGTGACTCCTGTGCTCAGTCTGCATCCGTCTGTATTTTCTTTCCTTATTCTGGCACCATGAGCTCTGCTGGGGCTCACAGGGCACGAGGGTTTTTCTCTGCTCGAGACACATTCCCCACACCAGATTTCGAGTCTGTGACTAGAATTCTTCTTGTGACAGGACGCTGCCCACAGTAGTAAAATAGAATGCAAAAACATTTATGCAACACTGCCCAGACACCAGAAGTCTGCTCCCCAAATCTGTGGAGCGTTTCTGGAGCAGCTTTCCCTGCTCAAGTGAAGAACAAAAGGCAGATAAAGAGTAACAATGCTCCTGAGGGAGAGCCCAAATAGTGCACCCAGGTGAATGAAAAGATCTCAAAGCTTAAGGTAATGACTTAGAAGGAAAAACATCTTCCCTCAAGCTATCCCTGTGTGAAAGTATAAGTAAAGAAAGTTCCCAGGGGACTGAGTAATTTTCAAGGTATCAGAACTCCTGCAAACCCAAGAGGAAACAATTGAATTTCCGTGATAAAATTAAATATAAAGACATTAAAATAAAGAACAGGCATGACCAGCTCATCAAAGTATTTATGCTGAAAGAAGTTTACAGGCCCATATGGGCATTAAATCTCAAGAGTCTTATTAATGAATCCTTTTCCTTCAGGGTTTTGGTTTTTTTTTTTTGTGGTTGCTTGTTTGTTTATTTGGTTGGTTTTTTGGGTTGTTTTGTTTTTTTTTTTGCCTAATTGTTTGCACAGCTTTCAGTCCACCATTATGCTCAATGGGATTCCTGTTCTAAGACTGTCAACTTAGAAAAGTAAAAGACAGCATCTTCATGTGATCAAACACACCATGAGCAATCACTCTAAGACAGTAGCCCAGTCACATTTAATATCCCCAAAACATTTCAAAGGTGCAGTCTAAATTTGATTGATGTTAAAGGGAGAGGAACATCCTTCCTCCATCGTTTTTTAGGCAGTGACAATAGGGACAGCCTTTATTTACTCCTGGAATAATTGAACTTTAAAAACCTGATACACACGGCGGAGAAAATGGATTGACTTTAAATTTAACAGTGGATATCGCAGAGTATAAAAGAGTGTTTAAGATGATTAAGGGATTGGAGAAGCTGTCACAGAAGGAGAGGCTGAGAGTGTGTTCAGCCTGAGAAGAGGGCAGTCACAGAGATCTTCCCCTTGTGCAAGAATAACTGGTGGAGGGGAAAAGAAGAAGGTGACACTAGATTTGCAGCGCTGCACAGTGAGAGGAGATGGGCACAAACTGAAATACAGGGAATTCCACCTAAACATAAGAAAACACTTCCTCACTGTGAAGACACACGCTGGAACAAGGTGCCCAGAGAGGCTGTGGAGTCTCCACTCTTGGAGACCCTGAAAATTTAAACTGGCCATGTTCCCAAGAAGCCTCTTGCAGCTGCTCCTGGCTCTGAGCTGGGCTTGGTCTGGGTCTTCTCACAGCAGCCCATCCTGTGATTCTCTGAGCTGACTCATTTGTTTAAACTCAATTACTTTCACAGCATTGTTTTTTCCATCATCTCAGTAGTTCAATTTTGCTACAGCTGTATTTGCAGGAGTTGTCTCATAAGGAGGGGAATTACTCCTAAAACCTTGTTGGTCCCACAGTATTTATTTTTTTTTTTTTTTCCTGATCCATCTCTTAGAAACATTACTGTGGCAAAGTTATCAAAAGATTGACAAAAGGATGGTAGGGTTTGTTTACTTTCAGATGATGCCTCTGGGAGGTTGGAGCTAAGCATGCTTCTGACCCCTTTTATTTTAGGGCAATTTCAAATGCAATTGTTTTCTAATAAAAATGTACTATTCATTTAAAAAACCCAAAAAAACAAAACAAAAACAAAAACAAACAAACAAACAAAAAACTACAAAAAAACCCCACAACTGGTTTTCAAAAACTTAAATTTCCTCTGAGGATATTTCTGGCTGATCATTTTTAGCCTGCTCTTGGCATGTTTTTTTGCTTTCTGCACTATATTTATCTTTCTTCTCTCACCTTACAGGATAAAGTCTGAATCTGAATCCAGTGTCTATTGGAAGAACCCAATCCCCTTAGCTGCCTTCAGAGAGAAAATTAATAGTGGTGACAGTGAGAAAGTTAATGCTTAACAAGTAAGTTTTCCAAAATGCTGACATTTATTTGCCAGAGTTTCTGCAAGTAAGTAGTTTTACCTGTCCTACCTGCTGTCATGTTGTATATTCTTGTGTTTAATGTGGGTTCTATCAAAAATTAACCTAAGTAATTATTCCTAAAGTCTTATTAAGATAAGCTATAAATTGTTTTTTGTGGAGGACCTTAGACAAAGGAACAAGTACTCATTTTTCTAATTCATAGGGGAGAATAAACAGCTCCTGAAGTTCCCAGTGTGAGAAGGAGCTCTGGCCTTTTCAGAAGTTTTCCTTTGCTCTTTTCTTTGCTGGCCTGTACTCTACATACTTCCTTGGATTTTTTTCTGCAACATTTCTTTGCCTGCCCGTGTATTACATGAATATAATCTGTCCTCAGGACAATGGGAGGTCACCTTACCCCTACTCTCTCGGAAAAATCCATACGAGCAGGCTGAAGACAAAAATAGTCCCTGCAAGTGTGTGTCATTTGTTCTTGCTCAGACATGCAGACTGAACAGGGAAATGGAGCATTTTGAAGGAGTGTGAGCTTGGATTGCAGTAATATTGCAGTAATGTTGCAGTATGATCAGCACGTGTGCGCTGCTGCCACGCGTAATCCGGGGTAAAAAGCGTAGCTTATCTGTCCTGCCACCTGAGGGGATGGGTGGGCAGGGAAAAAGAAAAGAGGAAAGGGTTAGAATAGTACAGATAAATAGAGTTAATAGATGAGGTAGGTTACATTGAAGGTGCAGACATAAAAAATATACATTTAAGAATGGCAGTACATAGGTTTTGCTAAAAAAACCTGCCCTCATTTTAATAGCAGGGTTGTTTTGGTTTATTTCTGGACTCAGCATTGTTCGCCTTCAATAATCTATTCGGACATCCACAGCACATGTTAAATTACATAGTAAAAACTGGCCATTTGACACTCATATGGCTTATTTGACTTCTACAGATGTCCATGAAATCAGATCAACCTGGGGTGAAATCCAGCCTTATCAATCAGCCCTCTTAAAGTCCTTTTTTAACTTGACTGGCTGACACATTTTTCAAGGCTCCCTGGAGATGGATTAATTTTGCTCGTAGCCATTAAAAATCAGGTAGGCTATGAAATTTCTGTGTGTACTTTGCCAATGCAAGGCAAGCGTTACACTGAAATTATCTTTGGGATTTTCAAACCTGCTGGCAGAATTTAATAGGGGATACTTGATCAATTGCACTTTACTACTTATCAATGAAAGCAGCAACATTCCTATCAATTTGATAGAAAACTAAATTATGCCGCCTACTGTCTGAGATGTCCTGGTAGCACCAAAAATTAAATGCTATCTGTGTGTGGGAATCAATACTTAAACCATCACTGTCACTGGCATTAAATGCTAACTAATGTGAATTAGAAAACTGATGGGTAGCTGAGCACTTGAGATTTGTGCTGTTCTGGCTCTGGAATGTTCAGAAAACTCAAATCAGACTCACAGTGATGCCTTGGGAAGGCTGAGCTGGAACAGAGACTGGACAGAGCCAGAGAATAAAGTAGATATTTATTGAAAGTCCTTAAAGGGTGCACCCCTGGCCAGGGCTGCACATAAAATGGTCACAAAATGGTCACAAATTGGACAAACGATCACCAGGTCTCACACTTTGATAAGTTTTGGTCCATTTGCATCTTGGGGTTTAATTGTTCAGTTACAGCTTCAGCTTGTGAGGTTGATGGACGTGAATCCTAGTGACACACAGGAAATCAGATTAATGCTGCTAAGTGACTGCAAGCTGCTTTTGGGCAGAATGTACTGTTTGCACTTCTAGGTGACAACAGCCTTGATACTAAAGCTAAGTTAGCAAAAACTATGAAAACTGCTTGAGCCTTGTAGGCATGAGGACCCAATTTTCTTTTTATTTGCAAAATAATGACTGACTTCGGGCTCTCAAAGCATATATGTGTCACAAATAGATGAAATGAGGTCTCATAGTCTATGACTCTATGAATTGTGGCTCTCAAGCTTTGCCTATGAATTTTCCAGGTTGTCCATCCTGCTGGTGTGTGATAAA
The DNA here is from genome assembly GCA_025960845.1 of Tachycineta bicolor. Classification (NCBI taxonomy): domain Eukaryota; kingdom Metazoa; phylum Chordata; class Aves; order Passeriformes; family Hirundinidae; genus Tachycineta; species Tachycineta bicolor. Next base: position 3,895,375 of record JANEHK010000033.1, on the reverse strand, counting down.
TACACAGTAAGGTTTATATCAAACATGTAAGATAAAGATTGTTTGATATCTTTGCATTTACTAACTACTTTGATCCTGTAATTATTTTTGTGACACAGTCTCCCATGCAGTAGCCATGTAGCCTGAGTCCAAAGAAATTATAAAATACGTCATCCTCCCTAAGGATTATATTCAACACACAGCTCTCTGGCTGATAAGAGGCTTTACATCTGTTTGTGGTAGTTTCCAATGGTCTGGAATTTCTAGGTGATAGGGCCAGTTTTACACATGGTTTCCACTTGAATACATTTGAAAAGAGAGAAGAGCTGTTTTAGCCATGCTGAAGCTTCCAGACCAGAATCTCAAGCTACTTGTAAATGATTTATCCAATGAAAATGTAATGTAGCTTTGATTGCTAATCTCTCTGTAGGAAATAGAGGCTAATCTCCGGGATCAGAGCAGTAAACAGAGGTGAGCTGAATCTTGAAGCTGATTGTTATGTTTCTTGCTTTTAATAGCTTTTGTTTTCCAGTAAAACAGATTTGATAGAGAAGGATTGGACAGGCCCCCCACTGCTTGCCTGGAGTGTCTTATAGTCATGTAAGGCTTTGCTTTAAAATGCTCTTTTCTTCAAGAGCCAGCCTGCCAGCAGGTCTCAGTGTGACAGATGATATGTGCACGGGCAAGGATGGTTCAGTACCGAGCTTTTGACTGGATTGCCACGTTTAGTTCACAGGATGAACAGGTTTTTATCAGGAACAGGGGCTGTGGATTGTGCCTAGTGCTGGTGCTCATCGTGGAGATGCGTCTTGTGCTGCATTCCAGTTTGGGCACAAATATGTCCCTCATGCTTTCACACACTCTGAAAACCACTCCTTATTTTTATCGACTTTAACCTGGTTGGGTTTGGGTTTTTTGTTTGTTTGTTTGTTTTGTTGTTGTTTGTTTTTTTTTTTTTAACTGAAAACTCTGAGCTGAAAGCTGAAAAATCTCAGTTCTCTCTTACAGAGCTTTATAAAATATTTGCATTTTACACATAGATATTTTTACTAGCTTCTCCTCCACCTTTCTTGTCAAAAGATTATTAAAAAAAAAAAAAAAAAAAAAACAAAAAAAACAAAAAACAAAACAAAACAAAACAAAACAAAACAAAAAAAACTGATTTGGAGATTCAGGAAGCAGTGAATAAAGTTTTGCTTTAATTTATGGTTGCCTGCTCCCTGATTTCCCCAAGGAACAACCTTGTTGAAAGAGCTTTGGGTTTTTATCTGATCCAGTTGCCTTTACGTAACTGCCAGTTTAATGGTGAGAATAACATTTTGCTCCTTTGGACGAGGTGGTAAAACCTTGTTATGGGTGTAACAGAATTTCAGACAGAAAATAGGGAAGGCTTCTGTTTATATTTCTACCCTTTACCATGATCTCAGTTCAAGAAAGCCCCTCTAAAAGACAGGGCATAAGGGTGTGCTCAACATTAACCTTGTTCTTGAAATCACTCTAACACCAAAGCCTTTAAAGAGAAGAGGATAATTTTTTTCATTTTTAGAAGTTACAGAGAGTGGAAGTGCCTGCACTTTCATAATTTTGATTTTTTTTTCTTTTTTTTAAATTCAAACTGCCATTAACCGTAGTTCATCCTTTAACCAAAAGATGCCCATTATGCCTAAAACCCCCTGAAGCATCTGTGCACTCCAATATGATGTCAGGGATTTTATATTGCTTATTTTACCAGAGCAAGTAACCTCATCATTGAACCCAAACAATTTTATATATATATATATATATATATATATATATAATTTACAGAAAAAAAGAGAAGTAAAAAGTGAAATTATGTTTGATTCTGACTATACCTGGAAGGTCTTGTAGAAGGTGTCACAATTCCATCTATCATTACAGCAGCTAAGCTATAATGAAACGTTGAGGAAATTGAACTTGCCAATTTTAGTTACGTGCAACTTAATTATAATTCATTTAGTGCTAATGCTGTATGTCTCATGCAGAAGGCTGGCTGGGTAAAGAATTTCTTATAATTCACCAAAGCTCTTTTCCTCCTCCAGTTTTATTTTGCATATAGAATCTTTATAAACACAGCTATTTGATTATTATAGCTGTGCCGTGAGCATTGTCCAAGTACCACGCGAAATGTTGTCTTGTGCCTGCAGATCTCTCCTCATCAGATCTGGCTGTCAGAGCTGGCCGAGTAATTGGGACAATTAAGGTGCCCCTGAGATATAATTATCCTTTATAATTTCTCTATATGTTTAAGAAAAATGATGATTGGCTCGCAAAAAACAGGTTCCCCACGGTACAATGAGAAAGAGGAGACTGGAAAAGAACAGATCAGCTTTAATCTCCCCCTCTTAAAATAGTCCCTGAAATAATTTTAGCCCAAACTCTTCCTTCTGCACCAGTAACTTATGCCACAAAGCAACATTTTAAGTATGTGTAGACAAATAAATGAGGATGATCTCTGTTCAGAGCATCCTTTGGTGTATTAGATGCTGGTAATGACTCTCAGTTGCTAGTGTGAGGAAGATAAATGTGACAACTGTTTTCCCATGCCCCACTGGCTCACTATTCATCTAGTTAAGTACACAGACAGTCCTCTGAGATCCTCTCCTGCCTCGCAGCTCCTCTGTGGCTGAGCAGCCTGATTCCCAGTGCCACACAGCAAGGGTTGATTCCGACAAACAGAACATCTCACATTGTCTGGGCTGTTAATGGATGCTGGATGCTTCCCCCACCAGGCTGCTGGACCAGGACCCCTCACAGGGCCAGGGCTGTGGCTGCCCTGAAATCACCAGCATTTGCAACAAAGCACCAAAATGCCCCTTGGCCACCAAATGTCCAGGGCTCCTCAGACATTTTGTTGTCCAGCCCAGAAATTTTATTCTTCCTCCCCTGCACGTCCACCTGGCTATAAATTATAAAACTAAAATTGAAAAGTTTCACTTGTTTTTGTGGGATTTTTTTCTGTTTATTGTTTAGGTTGAATGACAAGCTGGTTGTAAAACAGCTTTTAAACACCAGTGCTCCCTTCTCTCCAGATTTCAACATATAAATAGAATATAAGGAGTTAATATTTCCCTCAGACAACTAAAGTGCACCATTTACTGCAGTTTCTAAAAAATGCATACATTTAAAGGATAAATATGACAGGAATAGGTGTATTCATGAAGAAAGTGTTTATACCACATTTATTTCCCCTAGGCAAGAACATTGTTTTTCCCCACCTCCACAGCTCAATTGTATGTTTCTACAATCCACATTCATACAATCACATTACTGAGGAAAAAGGTGCAGTGATTATTTTAAATCTGTCCTTTCAGCTCAAAAACAATTTTTACACTTTTTTTCTTTTTTTTTTTCCCTGTGGCTATCAAATTATGAAATTCCCTGACATGAAATAAATTCTTATTAGAACACACAGACCTACTGAAAAAGTCAGGGTTCAAAGTCATAATAAGGTACTATCCTCTCACAGGGGTTAGATTAGAGAGTTGTCAGTCACAGAGGACTCAGAATTTGGTCAAATTGTTAATTTCAGTCTCCACCCGGATTTAATTGCCTTCTATATACTCTAAACATTCTAAGTGTGCAGATTAAAGGTTTCAGGAAGGATTCACTGTTGCTTTGCACCTTGCACACTCACATACCTCCAGCAAAGCGTGTGAATACACAGTTTGTACTGTCCCAGCTGAAGGAGATGGCAGTCCCACATCTGCTTTGCCTGGCTGCAGCACTGACTGGGAGGCGGCTGATGAGGCTGCTCCCCAGCACATCTGTTATGTTCTAACGAGCAAGCAGAGCAAGCAGCAGCTCCTTCTTTCACCCTTTTCTCACCTGGAAAGTGTGCAGGCTGGGGTGTGTTGAGTGAGGAGGCTGAAGGCAAATTTACTCTGCCAGCAGCAGAGACAAAAGCTGTCTCTTGACAGCAGAAGAAAACAATGTACTTTAGATACCGAAGAAGAGCCATTTCCAGATTCAGCCAGCCTGAGTTAGAGCAAGCCTTACTCCACTTGGTTGCACGGGTCTGGAATCACCATATTAAACCCACAAAGCCAAAAGGGGCTGATCTGAGCCTTTTTCATAACTCCAGTCACTAAGCACCCAAAGGGCCAAGAGACCAGCCCCATTTTCCAAGGCAGTTATGGCCCTGAAACTCCTTGTCAGCACCTGTCTACCTCTACTCATCCCAGAAAGCCTCAGGGGTTTAAAAGGTTTGGTTCTGGAGGGCAGAAAATATTCTGTGCTTGTCCTTTGTATTTTCAGTCCCTCTGTGAGTTTCCTTGGTGTTGTCTCATTCACTTGCTGCCCCTGGGCTGAGCTGGATGCAAATACAAAAGTTGCAGAAGTGCAGCTGTCTCCATCGGCAGGCATGGACCACAGAGGGAAAGAGTTATTTGTGCAGTGAGTTGCTGCAGATTTTGCTTGTCGTTGTCCCCACATTAAATGTGTGTGGTACAACTCATATCTGACTTCACCACTTGCTTACCTTTTACACATTAAAATGTTAAAGGAGGCTCTGGCTGTGTTTAGTTCCTCTGGAGAAGCCATTCCCAAGGTAAATGTTCAGCATATTTACCTTGTTCTGAGCCTGTCCTAGCTCTGCTGTCACTTTGTCAACACAAATACCCTGGGGCAAATTTGACCCATTGTGCAGGTAATGCAAAGACATTTAAATTGTAAAAAAATATATTAAGCTGCATCAGAGGACTGTGCTCATCTAAATAAAATATTGACTTTCCATTTGCCTGAGGGAAAAGAAACACCTCAGTGCAAATTCTTGGGTCTTATAGCAAAAATCTGGAATGATGTGTCCCCTGAGAAATGCTCCAAATGGCTGAAAGAAATGTCCCCCAATGTCCAGCTCCAGAGGATTTCTACAGTCACATGAAGAAGATATATTGGTGGTATTTGCCCTGATTCCCTGAATTCTGTTTGGGTTTATTTTGTACCATCTTACTGAAGTTTTGTGAGGATTATTATTCAGAGGGCTTTCTAAAGCCTTTCTTGCTAATTGGGTTTTGTCTGACCTGATGTAGGTATAAGCTGTGAGAATATGTTGACAGAGAATATGTTTTTGATATATTAACTGTTCGATTTTCATTATATATACTACATATATTAAGAATTTTATCTCAGAATGGAAAGGATTTGTTCTATCCCTGGTTTCCCCTTGGCAGAGGTTGAAGTTGAGCTGAAACAGAAATCACAGTCGGTTCTCCTGGTTTTAAAAAAAAAAAAAAAAAAAAAATTAATGGCAGCCTGAAGATTCATGGAGATGTGGATAGAGAAAAGGCAAGAGCTTGTGCTGCACCTAGCAGCAGGAAAGCCACAACATCCCTTCCTCTGTAGTTTCTCAGTTCTTTTACTCTCCACTTAAAACTACAAAAACCACTAGAACCTGTTTTCTCTGTTAATTTGGACCCAACTCAACCTTGCTTTTACTCTGCATAAGGATTACAGGTATTGTAAAGAGGTTATATAGAGCTGCATTTTGGATTTCTTTTGGAGCTTTTTACTCCCGTTTTGGTCCAGGGGCAGGGCAAGGGATGGGAGGGGGGTCTCAGGGGGTGACCAGAGCAGCTCCTCTGCAGTAACGTGGAAGGAATGCCCTACTGAGGCTTGGCTCACCTCACTCTGTCACTGATGGGCAGCTAAACTGGACACAAACTCTAGATATTTTCATTCATTATTAGTACTTCATCATTATTTATTATTATTGTCATTAATCTTTGCTCATTATTATTAATAAGGATAGACTGCCTTCTGATTTATTCTGGGCAACATTCTGCTAGCACTAACCCTAGAAACAATGCAAAGAGAGAAAGAAGAAGAAAAGAAAGAAAAAGAAAAGAAAGAAAAAGAAAGCCTGTAGGGCTATTGTTTTTCCTTTTAGTCCTGGCACTCCTGCTCCATTTTACTGGCATGTGAATAAGAGCAAATGAGGTGCATGGTAGAAGAAGAGAAGTGCTGATAAAGACGTTGCTTCATCTCACTCAGGCCACCAGCACCGAACCGAGTGTTTTAGTAAGCATCTGTTCCTCCCTCCTGTTAGCAGCAGTCAGTTCATCTCTCCTGTTTACAGCACAGTCCCATGGCCCCGCTCTTCTCCCTGTTCCTACAGGAGCTCCATCCTCCCCTTCCTGAACTGCCTTCCACAGTCATTCCCTTTAATTACCCCACTCCTGGGCGGGGGAGAGAAACTGAAAAAGATCCTACTGAAAATGAGGAAAAACAAAAATACGAAGTGGCAAAAATATAATCTATAGGATTCTGTGGTCAAAGAGAATGGAGATCACTGCTGATCGGTAAATGTTAAATGACTGGGGTATTAATCAAAAGATGTAAGCTTGTCATTCTCCTCTGAGATTGACCACAGAGCAATAAATGCACAGAAAAATGCAACATCCTCCACTCTTAAAATTACAAAGTAAGTCTGAAATCTGGGTTCTGATTTGACTCTGCCCCTTTTGATCTGAGATTAGTAGTTCAACACTTCACTAAAGTCTCTGAAAATGCCAGATGAGGTCTGAAATGGAAGTAGAACACTTTAGGGCTGACACAGCTATCAGTCCTGCCCTTCTCTGCCTTATTTGAAAAGTGCATCTTCACTCTCCAATTAGAGCAGAGAGAGATTCAAATAACCATTATTTCAGCCACTTGACACGCATTTTGTGTTGCTATTACATGTTTGGCTGAACAAAGAGGTGTTTATGGGAGACAAATTGCCTTTTCCCAGGCTGCTGCTCAGGCGTGGTGTCACTGAGCCCATCAGACACAGGGGTGCAGAGAGCAGGCAGCTCAAAAAGAGCTGGGTAATTCCTTCTTTGCACCCATGACAGGGTGTGAGCTATTTAACAAACAGGCGTGAATTACCCTTCATTGCAAGCTGCATGTTTCTCTGGCTGCATGTTTCACCCCTCCCTCTGGCCCAAAGCAGGGGTGGGAGGCAGCAGCTTTAACTGCAGGGAAGTGCTGGAATGCATCTCACCCTCCTCTCCTGGCTGCAAGGAGAGCTCTAATCCTGAGTGGAAGTCCAGACACGAGGCTCTGGTTCAAAGTCAAGTTGCAAAGCCCAGGAGCAGGTTCCACTCCCAGCGTGGCAGGAATGGAATATCTCAGTGGTGAGTGGTTGGTTGAGAGCTGGTGTATGAAAGCCCAGAGATATGAATGATCCTTATGCACTGCAAGCTCCAAGGAAAATGACAAATGCACTGCAGTTCCTGTGATGGTGATTAGCTCTGAGTGGAGCTCACAGGTCAGTTTGGATGCTTTTTGCTGGCTAAAAAACAAGCCCTGGTGGGCTAAGGAGGGGGGAAAGAGTGTGTCCAACATTTCCTTCTTTGTGTTTTTATTAAGAGCTGAAAATGCCACGATATGAGACGTCACCTGGGTCAGACCCCAGAGCATCGCAAGGCCCTTGTTCCTGGTCACTGGGATGTGGAGAACAAGTCAGCTCTTTCCAAGGGGCTGCAAAGCCAGGCTTGGGCTTGTCTTACCCTTGTTCGAAGAACTCTGTTGAAGGCAACTATCTCTAGTCGAGGCAAAGCCCCAGGTGGCTCACTAACTCCTTTGAAATGGAAGTCACAGTGGTGCCAAGCCTTTTGTCTGACTCTGGACTTATTTTCAGTCTCCTGTGTGTGGTTGTATTTCGTACTCTTGCTTTACAGCCACAGGATTCCCTGTGCAGGATGCAGTGTTCCAAAGCACTTTTCTCATAAAGGCCATTTGTAGTCTTTGAAAGCAGCCTGTGAAAAAGATCTACTGGTGGAGCTTACCAGGTTCCAAGGTGATCTAAGGTATTCTGGGGATAAAATGAGAATGTCTATGCCTCTGTTTTGGTAAGTCAGTTGTCAGTGAGATAAAGGCAATGTTCTTTTTCATAGTGAATTACTATAAATGTGATTTTTCACTTCTTGGAAGATCAGCATAGCAGGTCAAATAATGAATGATCTAGTAAACCTAATTTATTCTCTCTCTCTTTTTCTCTCTTCCTCTCCTCCCTCCATCACTAGGAGTTAAAATTCCACAAGAATTATATAAACAATTGCATTCTACCATGCTTTGCTATATTTTACTTCACCTTTGGGTAAAGATAGATATTTTTTTTTGCCCCCCCAAGGAGGAACTCAGTCACTTCATAGCCATAACTTCTATTATCTTCTTGCCTGGAGAGCTTAGATCTATTCAGCTGTGAAATAGCTTGTCCCTGTATTATGCAACCCTGATAATTCTCTCTTTGGCATTACTCATAGATGCTCAGGGTGGAAGCATCAGCTCCAGGAAAAGAGGGTGGGAAGTTAAACGTAGCGCCAGAACTTTACAATCAGAGGAAGGAGGAAAAAAACGAAGATTTTCATATGTCTTAGCAAAGTGCGGAACAAAAAACCTGAAAAATTATCTTTGAAAACGGACTAAGTGCTTTTCAATAGAGTGCGGGATATTTCTGAAGAGTAAATCCCAGCTCTTTGTGGAATTTTCCATTATGCAACTGAGAATTTCATGACAGAGAATTTTTTATCCACTGTCTAGACTCAATAAGAAGCCTAGTTCGTAGATACACTTCTGTACACGCTCACACGTTGTGGAGATGCCAGAAGAGAGGGCACAGTTAAAGATTGTTGGTTGAAATACACAGATAAAGCAGTACTAAAATCAATTTTCTCTACACTTCAAAGAATTCAGACTGAATTTTGTATCAAACTGACAACCTAACTTTTTAGAAGGAAATTTAATTATGGCTTTGATTTTGGCAAATAACTTTGTGGCTTCCATAGGAAATTTCCTCCTGCTCTCACTTATGCCTGCAGGTTGGATTAAAGCTTTCAAAATGTTTGGGTTTCATTTTCCTTTAAGGTTCCTTCCACAGCCAAAGACAGAGGTTATGGGTTGTAGGTTATCACAAAAAAAATAATCCAGTGTTCTGTGTTTCAGGATTTTTTGGGAGTATTACAGTGTCTTGGGGCAGGTTATGCATAAATGTGTCTGTGTGGATGACAGGCTGCTCACATGGCAGAGTGAGGCAGCAGCTGTTTGGTACAGCCTGAGCAACACCTGGGTTTGACCTTGACAACAGTTTAAAGAAGCAGATTTTTGAGTTAACGTGGCAGCTGCATAAAGTTTGGAACTGTAAACAGAAAAATCAGCCTCTCTGGATTCTCTGCTTGAGAGGATGGAATTTTGTACATTTTTAATAAATAAGCAGAAATGCAACAGTTCTACTATTTTTTTTTCCCTCCCTGCTGAATCAGAATATCCCAAAACCATTAAATATTGATTCTGGTACTTGGGTCAAAAGAGATACTACAGTCCATATCCTCCCAGGCATTCTCCAGCTAAAATATTATCTTCTCCTCCTGCACCACTGTTGATATAATACCCCCAGTCTGATACTATCTTGAACGTAGTCCAATTTTGACATTTTAAATGTGAACAGATTTATATTTTGGTTTTCAGAACAGTTTCTAGTGAACCACACAAAAATTAATCAGTAAGTCTTCTCCAATCTCCATCTACTTTTATTTTAGCCTACTCCAAACCAACCTTTTAGGGCAGGACAGAAGATAAACAGAAAAGAGAATGTAATTAGTGTTTGGAGTCACTAGAAGATGAAAAATTGGGATTGGTTTTGTATTAATTGATGAATATTTCAGAAGAAAATGTAAATAGCAGAGGCTTTAAGAGGTGTGTGAGGCAAAGGCATGTAGGTATTTGTGTGGAGCCTGCAGCTAAGGTAAATTCCACTTTTTTAAGGGGAAATATCTCTGTGATTCTTCCCCCACTTTCTTTCTGGACATCAACTGGGCATTCACAACCGCAAAAATTCTGGTGGACCTATCCAGAACTCCAAGTCCTTCCTGATTTCATCCAGTTCTTTTGAAAGAGCAATAATACATTCTTTAAAATTGTTTGAATGTCAGATGGTGTTGTCTCAGGTGGCTCTGTGGAAAATTTTATTTTATTATTTGCAATATTTTTCCATTCCCACAATAATTCAGTTACAGATTGTTTTGACTGTCTTTTTGCTAGAACACTGAGAGCACTGTAGCAGGAAAAATACAAATTTGACAGGTAAAAGCAGTTTAAAAGCATATGGTTTGCCTATGCTGCATCACACAATGTCATTCTCAATTATAGACACCAAATCCAAACACTTTGAAAGGCTTTGAAGGCGTTTGACAGTTTAGAAACATTCATCCACATAAAAGTAGCATAATATTTTAAAATCACTGGTGAAGACTGATGTGGAAATACCTGGTCCTGATTATTTTTGTCAGTGAACTTTGGGAAAGTGCTGGATGAACTTGACTCCTTCGCCAAAGTAGTGTAGTTTGGTAGAGGCTCCAATGTGCCTGAGCTGAAACTGGATCAAGAAATTTGGTCTAGGAAAGAATACACCACAAATGCATGGGCTAAATAGCAGCAGCGATATCCTAATTGATTGGGTTGGTGAATATTTGTGTGGGAGTGAGAAGAAGCAGCTGCCTCCTGGGAGTTGATTTCCACTTCACACAACAAATGGATATTTCTACATCAATCTTCCCCATCGTCAGAAAGAATGCCACAGCACCTCAACACAAACATCCTCCTGTTAATTATATTTTAGACCTGAAATACTGGGAAACAAAATAACTGGTGTGGTAGGAATTGTGGAAGCACTGTGATGTCTCTCCTCATTACAAATTAGGTAGTGAGGTACTGCAACATGAAAAATCGAATTTGTGCCATCTGCAAAGTCATAATCTTACTCTTAATGCTTTGGTAGACTAATTAATGTAAACACAAAAGTCTGAATAATTGCTTTGAGGTCATCTTAATTAGAACTTCCACCTTTTAATTGGCAAAGAGATTAATTAAGATACACACTCAACTGTCCACTAAATCCCATCCCTTATATTTTGTGAAGAATTTTTCCGTCTCTACGCTAGTGCAGGTCGAGAATACTAATCCTACCTCACTCTGCCAGCCACAAAGGGAGATATTCCTTTCACACACATTCTAAATCCCATGGAAACACTGGCATCTGGCTGCCTGCATTCCCTTGTGTGGATGAGCTATGGAAAAGAAACAGCTGTCACCACTAAAACTCCATCTCTGGAAGTCCAGAGGGAAAAAAATGAAGGGGCAGAGCAGAGGGAGCAGAGCTCCAAGCTGGAAGGACCCACACAGAGATCAGCCCTCTCAGAGGAGCACTGGACATGTCCAAGCTGCTGGGTAGCCTGAGGAAGAGGAGCCATGGTAGGCAAATCCTTGGAAAGGAAAGACCTTAAAACCTCAGTAGTGTGAGAGTTTCTTAATGTACAGCTTTCTTGTACCCAGAAGCCACGATTTTTCATTAATTTCGCAATCTCAGCGCTAGAAACAAGTTAAAGTACAACTGCACTGGGTTTTCAGGGGAAATTAAGTGAGAACTGGAAAAAAAATTGGAATGTGACATTTCCAGCCAAGTGCCTTTGGCAGGTGTAAAGATTTCTGAGCTACTTACAGCCACCCCTTGGTTCTGCTGCTCAGTTTGTTTCATCAGATGGGGTCCAATAGACCTCTTAGTTCAAAGCAAATTTCATCAGCTTTTGAGTTTGCCCGGAACTTTTCCAGTCCAGGAAGAGGCAGACCTCTGCAAAAATTGAATTTTCTTGATGGGGAAAAAAAAGAAAAAAAAAAAAATATATATATATAGATACAGATATATAGATATAGATATCTTAGCTATCAACCTATGCCAAATCAATTCCTTCTATACTACTGGTCATGCAAAGACTGTTCAGGATAGTCTGAGGTCAGAGTGATTAATAGTTAAAGACTAGTTAGCAGATTTATTGCCAAATCAGGCACTTCTTACTTAAAGAGTTGAACAAAAAGTCAACATTTCCCCTTCAAATTGGGATTCTGTCTTGTCCATTCAATGTTAGATGCCTGAGGGTGCTGAGCTGTGTTGTAACAAATAGTGTCTGTCCAAAATCCCAGATACACAGGAGGTGAATACGGAGCAGAGCTCCACTGCCTTAGAGAAAGCTAGGAAAGCAGGTCAGAGATTACCACGGGAAGTTAGAACTTCTTTGGGTATTTTCTTTAGAGTAAAACATATAAATGCCTGTGCCATAGGCTGGTACAACCTGTTGGGAAGGCAACAGTGATATAAACACGCTCATCTTCTTTCTCTTTTATCACAAAGAACACATTTCTACCACAGCTGCATATAAGAATTTTATAAATTAGAAAATGGGGTGAGGGGATTTTTGTAACAGATTCAAACTCTGAACATCTCAGAAACTGCAAGTGTAAAGAGGGTAACAAAACTCCCTATGCCTTGCCATGAACAGATGCACCTCTGCAGAGTGTTTCCTTCAAAAATAAATCTAGAAACAGAAAGCATTCTCCAGCGCCACCACCATGGAAAATGTGCGCAGAGTAATAAATAGAAATACTGCACAAACCAACACCTGTACATTAATAAAAATATGTTTGCCTCCAAAATTATTTCAATGGTCCAGAAAAGCCTCAAGTTGCCGTGTTTATTGCTATACCAAAGACAGATCAGAATGTGAATAATGTCAGTTTTTCACTAAAAAAAACACCAAACCATACATTTTCTCACATTCTGAAAATCAAGATAGAAGGTAGTTCCACGTGAGGGGTATGACCCAGCTGGTTTTTCCGTTTCTTTTCATGATGAAATGCTGCTAAATTTATAGGTGTCAACAAATGAAAACAGTTTCTTCTGTGTGAAGAAACTGAATGTCTTTGAAGAAAACCCTTCCAGTTGGAGGAAATTGTCAGTCTGCAAAACAGGCATGGTCAGAATGCTGGACCTCCTGAATTTCATAGTTTGGAGATTTATTTTCAGCAGGTTTGTAACTGGCAGTCCAGGGCAGTTCTTGTAATAACTCTTACCACAGCTTTGAGTTAAAACTGGAGGCATGACCACCATCAGTGATGAAAGGTGATGGAATAACATGTCAGCACAATTCCTGACAAAACAACGCCTCGTGGGGGTCACACTTGACCTTTGCTAACAAAGGATAATGTTATTGTTGGGGCAATGTGCTCGTAAACCTACAGGCAGATGAGAAAGGGAACCCACAGCTTTATCTCTCTGTAACGCAGGCTTGAGAAAAGCTGAAGGGAGAGGAAAAAAAAACCCACAAGAGACATTTTACAGCCTGGCAGGTCAGCATGAAGCGGCAGAATCTGAGAGCAAAGACAATAGCTCTCGTTTGATTCCTCCAGCACTCAGGAAAACAGGCCTGTGCTCTCGGAAAACAGCAACAGGTCTGCTTCAAAGAGCTGCTGGTGTTGCACACACGTTTCTCCTTAGCAGAAAACCCTGCAAAGTCCTGAACGTGTGGCTGAACTCGCAGGGCAAAGCAGCAATTGTTACTTTCAAGTTTCCTTGAGGTCCAAGTGGCTTTACTGAGGCCAGGGCCTGTGGGGGATCCGGGCACCAGGGACCTCCCACAGGCCCTGGGAAGAAATCAAAGCACTTGTCCGAGGAAGAGCTTGATAATAATTCCCTTTCTGAAGTAAAGACCTCCATCCTGACCTTGTAGCTGCTCATATCCATCCCAGCATCGTTACAACACGTGCATTCGACCCCAGGGGAAAGAAGAAGAAGATCTCCACGCAGCGACTATAAATACAAACGGCTCGGGGTTGGGAGCGAAAGCCACGCATTAGAAATGTGCTCCTCGACAACCTCTGGGCATAAATAGCCTTTCTCTGGCAGGGCCCTGGAAACCCTAACTCCTGTGGGGCTGTGTCGGGATGTCAGAGCCGTGAGCTACAGCCAGCCACACACCAGCCAGGCGCTGAGGAATCGTGCTGCTGCCAGCCAGCTGTCCTGCGGGGATGGAGCACGTCACCAAACCAAGGCGCACACCGAAGGAAAATGGTTCCTAGGAAATACATCAGGACTTCTTTTTGGAGCTTCTTTAATTCTTTTAAGTTCTTTTAGTTCGTGCTGCTGCCAGCCAGCTGTCCTGCAGGGATGGA